>JARFJB010002041.1:985000-997500 GCA_036346205.1 Vesta saturnalis
AACTTACTTGCCTCTGTAAAAAGAACACAGTCGATGTGCACAATGAAATGGATGCAGACACTTACGAGAAGTGGTTTATCAATCATCTTATTCTAAATATACTACCAAATTCAATTATCGTTGTTGACAATGCTTCTTATCACAGCATGAAGGTAGACAAGAGTGCAACAATGGCGTGGCAAAAGAACAAATTGTAGATTGGCTTAATAAGAAAGAACATTGAAGATAACATGTTGAAACGAGACTTATTGGCTACTGTGGCACAAGTCAGGCATCTATATGACAAAAATAAACTTGATGTTATGCCACAAGAAAGACATCATGAGGTTCTTTGTTTGCCTCCTTACCACTGCGAATGAAACCCAATAGAAATAGGGTGGGCACAAGTCAAACATCATATTAAAATGAATAACAAGACTATTAAAGTTGAAGACAAGGAG
Source organism: Vesta saturnalis (assembly GCA_036346205.1). Taxonomy (NCBI): domain Eukaryota; kingdom Metazoa; phylum Arthropoda; class Insecta; order Coleoptera; family Lampyridae; genus Vesta; species Vesta saturnalis. The sequence continues at coordinate 985,441 of JARFJB010002041.1, forward strand.
GAATTAATAAAATTTGGTTAGGAAAAAGTGACAATTGAAAATTGGCAACATTATATAAGTCATGTAAAGATCGTTGAAGGTAAGGTGTGGATAGCTGATAACCTTCAAGATGATATTAGAGTTTATAATCAACGTTACAGAATCACCATCCGAAGACCTAAAAATCGATTCGCGCGATTAAACTGTACTGAAAAAAAAAAAATTACCAAAATACGAGGTGTGGCTATTAAATCAAAATAAAATGTTTTACAGCGTCATTCTCGTTATTTAACAGCCACACTTCCTATATTATATTACAATGGAAATAAATGATTCAGCTATAATCAAACTTTAATAACATTCACAATCCCATGTACTCTAACCCATCATATTGCCGTGTAATGAAGTACCCGTACATTACATACGCCAACTTCGCTTTTCTAAAAAATATAGTTCAAAGATTCGATTTTTATACACTGTGTCTCTTGAATTTCTGGACATAGGGAATTCCCATGTTAAAATAAACTATTGTAAATATTGGCTCCCCTAATTATTTTACAGTAAAATGTCAAACGTAAAACTTCTTAAGGAAAAAAGGCTGCTTCTTATGTTACAATTGCATTTACATTTGGTTAATCCGTTTTCGAGAAAATTAGGAAAAACTTAAGGGCTTTCTCGTAACCGGTAACGTAATAAGCCATGTAAGTGTCAGGATAAATACAATAAGGAGCACAAATAAAATAAGTCTGTAATAAACAAGAAGATGATATTCTAAATAAACAAATTAATTATGAAAATTGTTTCTGCGCTTGGAATTTGCCGGTTTTGATAACTAGCCGAGTACAAATCTCTGATATTTCTAAGTGAATTGCCAGAGTAATGCCATTCAATAAATTTTACTTTTTCTTCAATGGTGTAATAATTCATTTTTATAAACAATTTTTTTCTTTAAAAAGTAATAATCTGTCCCAAATAAAGTTTTAATGATGAATGAATTGTTTTTGAACAATGAATGATTTACAATGACAATTAATAATTATTGTTAGCATTGTCTGTCTAAAGCAAAGCAACCTTGACAAGTTACGAAAAAGCCCTAAAGTTTGTCCTAATTTTCTCGAAAACGGATGAACCAAATGTAAATGCAATTGTAACATAAGAAGCAGCCTTTTTTCCTTAAGAAGTTTTACATTTGACATTTTACTGTAAAATAATTAGGGGAGCCAATATTTACAATAGTTTATTTTAACATGGGAATTCCCTATGTCCAGAAATTCAAGAGACACAGTGTAGATTAAGGGTAGTCTTTTTCGGTATATTCATAAGTACATTGCAGATTTCTCTAAATTTGTATTGCATTGTAAATATCTTTATTAATTTTGAGGTTAGAAATTGTGTCTCTCGTACCGTAGATATAGTATTATTATAACCGTAATACGGTATTATAGGTGGAATAATCTATTGGCTTAATAAGTTTGGCAATCCTTCACTGTTTTTCCATAAACCCCATACAGAATTTGGAGGTTTGGACGCGCTATAATCACTTAGGTACCTGTTTCAATGTAACCGTTTGTGCTAAGCCTAATTTCAAGCAAAATTGTCATTATTAATAAACCGCTGCCAAATTATCTGCCATAATGCTTTCTCATATATGTAAACAAATTTTGACCAAACATTTGTAATAAGCATCTTCAATGCCCACAATACCTGAATTTGAGTCATATCGGTTGTTAAACACGATAATCCCCCATTTTTGATCCACCATTTTGAATTTTTTTAATTTCGACAAATGATTTATGGCGATTTTAAAAACCCCCAATACGCGACGTTCAAAAAAATCGGTTTATAAATTAAAAATGCACAATTTTACACCCTAAAAACGGCGCACCACTGCATATTTTTTGTTTTTTGTTTTTAAATTATATAAAAAAAATTTTATTTTGTTTTTTTTAATTTTGTAACTTTTTTTTAAATTCGAAGCAATGATTTTTTTATTTTCTAAAAATGCCCCGCTGCTGATTGGATTTTGCTTATTAATGAAGTTGATCTAGATTTTATGGAAAAGAATTTTTGTACCAAGTTTCATATCGATAGCTATAATAGCTCAAAGATATCGCGCGCGCGCCCGCGACCACACACATGCATACACACACGCACACACGCACACACCCACACACACGCACACGCACACGCACACGCACAAGCACAAGCACACGCATCCGCACGCACGCACACACGCACACACGCACACGTGTACACGCGCACACGCACGCACGCACTCACGCACGCACTCACGCACGCACGCACGCGCACACGCACTCACGCACGCACGCACGCACACACGCACGCACACGACACACGCACGCACGCACGCAAGCACACACGCACACACGCACACACGCACGCACGCACTCACGCACGCACGCACGCACGCACACGCGCACACGCGCGCACGCACGCACTCACGCACGCACGCACGCACACACGCACACACGCACACACGCATCACGCACACACGCACACACGCACACACGCACACACGCACACACGCACACACGCACACACGCACACACGCACACACGCACACACGCACACACGCACACCACACACAGCACACACACACACACACGAAATTTGTTTCTAAGAATGTGTTTTTCGTGTTGTTTATGCCATAAAAAGTCGAAAAAAGAAAACAATTTTTTTAAATTTAACCCGATTATATCGCTATCTCTTTATACGTTAAGCATATGAGAAAGCAATAAAGTTCAATATTACTTTTTGTACCTAGTATTTAATTCACACTTACCATGGCTGACTGAAGCGATGTAACAAACAATACTTAACTTGGGGTAATTAAGTAGCGTGGAGCGCACAATAATACAATAACAAACATTTATTTATAGCGTACAAAGGATATTAACGAATATTAATTAGTTTGGCGAAAATTACGTCACTTAGTTAAAATGCGAATATTTACTGGGTGTGAAAGACTTTTTTTTGTTGCTGTCGGTGTATTAAATTGCAACATTTGAAACTTGCATTGTAAGCATCTATGATAACAAATCATGTGATAAGTGCGATAACATAAAATGTTGCTACACCTTGTCCAGCATTTTTGTATGCAAAGTAACATAAACGCATGCACATTTCTTTGCGGCCGAGCAATAAAACATTTTGAAATTGGTCAAAACATAGTACGTCCGTTGTACTCCGTTGTTGGGGGAGGGGGGAATTGCACCCCCACCCCTGTATCCACGCCTACAAGTACTGCTTGCTACTAGCGAAAAATGTTGGGACGTTCAAGGGCGCCAGTTTGAACAGTTATTAAAAAAGTAACATTTTTTCACTCCAACCTAACCTCTTTTTTTACTTCAACCACTAATTTTAGTTATTTTATTTTTAAAATACTGTGGAATTTTCACGTATTGAAAGTCCTTGATATTTTCTGTAATTTGTTTATCTACATGTATGACAATGGCTTTTGTTTTTGCGGATATCGAATTGTAAATGTCTCATGTTCTTGATAACATTATACGCTGTTCATAAATAATAAATAAGTTTAAATAATCTTCGTATGTATAATTGAAGCAGTGCGGTATGATTATTATTTATGAGTTTCAAATAGTAATGTGACTAATACGTCATCCTTTTACTGCCACTCTTACAGATGTGTCTGTCATACGGACAGTTCCACACATCTTTTCAGAGTTCATTATACTACTAAGAGTAAACATTATATCAGTCACGGCCGAGCGCGGATCCGGTGAGGGGGGACATGGGGTGTCATGACCCCCCTCCAAGATAGTGTTGTATTAAAAATACCTTGCTAAATTAAACAGTGTTAGTGATTCAGATAAGTGTTACAATAATTCTGGTAATATTTGTTAATAATTTTTAATTATAAAACACATATGCATGCTTTTAATCGATTTCAAAATCGATTAAAAGCTATACAAACAATTGGAAGCAACCTCCAGCTCTCTATTTCATAATCGTCCTTCGGTTTGAGTTTGCAAGTTTTTAAGTGATGAACCCTCCCTCCAAGGAAGTAGCTGGATCCGCCCTTGGTCACGGCAAAACCGGAATTTAAAAATTTTAAATGGCAATATTGCGAATACCTACAAATTTTCGGAATAGACCACCTTATACAACCCTTATTTAACATAACATAACCTTCACGCCACTCCTTTGCGGGGATCAATCTTTCTCCATGCTTTCCTATCTCTCCCTTGCTTCCACAAGATTCATACATTGTCTCTAACATGTCCTTTTATTTTTAAAACTTCTTATGTTTCTTTTATCATACATTCTACTACATTCAGCCTTATCTCTAACGTCACCCCCATATATTTGCTTCGTTAATCTTGCGTTGTTCATTCTCTCAATGTGACGAAACCAATGTAATGTACTACTTTTATATCTATCCATCATCGTCTTTTCCTCGCCACGCTCCGTCATTATAAACTCACTCTTTATCTTATCCCTTCTTGTTTTACCACATGCGCTTCTCAGGCATCTCGTATTCACGGCATTTATTTTTCTTTCGTGCTTTTTTTGACAAACCCATCTCTCACTCCATACAGTACTGACGGGACAATATTCCATTATAGATTGCTCGTTTCGCAGCTAGGCTCATGCTTTCGTTTCTCATTATAGTCCACATACTTCTAATCACTTTCCTTCCAGCATTGACCCTTCATCTAATCTCGCCATCCATTGTACCATCTGCAGTAAACATTCTACCCAGATATACCAACTCGTCCACTTATTCCACAATTTCATCTAGCAGAGTAAATACTCTACTCTCCTTTCCACCTTCCCACTCTTAGTTTTGTTTACGTCTACCTTTAGGTCATGCTCTCACAGACTGTATCAAACTTGCCCAGAGCAGTTTGTAGCTCATCCGCACTGTCACTTAATAAGACTGTATCATCTGCATACACCAGAACTCATACCTTTCACGTATATTTTTAATCCCTAATCAGATTAGATAATAAAATTTGGGGGTTTCCTTTTAAAAGAATTGAGTTCAAGTTCATCTTTAATCTTATTTTTTGAACACCCTGAATTGGTGGTTATTAAAATGTTACAAAAGACTTTCAAAGCAGGCCATTTTCAACAAGGTACTCTACCTAAAGTAAAAAAAAAAGCTTCCTTATAAAAAAAATTAATCATTATTTTAAGCCTGCAAACGTCATTTTTGACAGAAAAACTTTATTATGTAAAAATCCTTAGACTTAGGTATAGGACATGATACACAAAAAAACGAAATTCAAAAAGGTAATAATGTATAAAATAAGCCAGTTGACATTTATTTCCGATGTGACCGGAAGTGCCACAACTGTAAAAATATTTTAGTCCCCACCAACATTATTAGTATGTTGCCAAATTTCCTAAATTTTACTATGCATAGTTTTCCCACAATCGATCGATTTGGTTCCCGGTGGGACACTCTGTAAATTTAATATACTTCATTGTTAAACCTTGACCTAACTTTCAAAAATATTTATAGTCGGAAATTTGATACAGGGTGTTAACAAAAACACTATTAATTGCATGGCATTCATTTCATCTGCATAAGATTATTTAGGTAAGGCTGTTATGCTGAACTATCTAAAACAAATTAAATATATTTCTTTTTCTTGCAAGTTTGTATTACATATTTATTGTTTTACCTTCAGTCCTTGACCTACATTACGGTTAACCGTCCCAGTTGTTCTTTGCCTTTTAAATTAAATGTTTTGTTTCGGATTCGGGTGATGCTACGTTAATTTTATTATTACAAAATATAAGAAGTAGTAATTGAACATTGATCAATGATCAACATCAACCTGTAATCAAGATTTTATAATTTTAAGCAGGGCCTCTTTAGTAAATGGGCCCGCTGGGCTTGGTCCAGTGGGCAGAAGTTCTGGGGCGCAAGAAAGAGATTAGATATTAAGGTGCGGCGCAAATGGAAAAAAGTGCAGGCGGTCAGCTGAACCTCAACTACTATTTTATAATAGGCAAAACGTATCATTATAAACTTTAATTACAAAAAATGTTGTGCATGGTTGTGTTTTACAATACGAAGACACACGTCACTCTTTGACCAATAATATTCATAGTTGTGCAAGCGCTTCGTTCTACTAGTCCATTCCATTGAACTCGATGTACGAAATGGAATGTTTATCAGAGACGCTTTGAAGCCACCGTCTTAGAAAGAGGCACATAGTACTGTCTGTATTTCTTCGCTTGTCTTACACAAGTACGCTTATGAAGTTTAGTGGTGTCATTTAATTTTTTCGCTTTTTAACTAATTTTAAAGTTTGTTTCAAGTGAATAATTAGGCTTAATTAAACCAAAATGCCCATGTACTGTTTTGTATGTCCATTTCTCCATCGAACGAAACAGAAAAAAATACATTTTCACAGGTACTGTTTTTTGATAGTGTAATTTTTCTTTATAAGCTTATTCACAACCAAATTGACTGTCCGAACCTATTATAACTAATTTACTTCAAAATTCCTATATATTTATATTACCGGGTGGTGAATGGTCGGGCGCACCATAGGAAATCCAATAGGAAATCATTAACTCTCGAATTCCTACTTCCGTAATTATTTTAGGTAAAAACTCTACAGGAACTTTTCATTAAAGAATTAAATTCTCTATCAGATGAAACTGTTAAAATATATTACAGTTTACGCTAATTTCAAAAATTGCAAAAATTATGTACCATTCCTGCACAGCATCAGGACAGCAATATTTTAAACGTCAAACCATCTAAATAATCAATGAAAACGTTCCTGTAGAGTTTACGTTACGAATGCACGCCTCGAAAATGCATTTTAATATCATGATACAACCTATATTATTGTATACTGCCTTTCACTTTTGCTTGGAATGGGGCCGGTGGAAGGGGGCACGAAGAAGGGGGCACGAATGTCTCTCGGGCCCATAGCGCGTCAGTAGAACAGGGGCACTATGGCCGCCGTCTTGGATTTTGTGGCACACCTTCACCACCACTTTTTTGCACGCCCACGTGGGGGCCCATTTTTTATCGGCCGTTTTTTTCGGCTTTTTATGCCCACGTGGGGATCGTATTTTTTTCACCTGAGAATAAAAAGACCTAATCTGTTATTAATTAGGATCCGTTTTTTATCAAAAGAGATTGCATAATTATTATTACACTTCTTTTAATCCCATCTACCGATTTTCACCTAATTTATTTATGCATTGGGGGTTGTATTCTAATAAGGGGCCGTAGTCTTGCAAGACGGGAATCTGTTCGCCGGCCTCTGAATATGTGTTTATTATTATTAAACAGTTATACAACTGCATTATGAATGGAAAGTGGCAATCAGTCGTCGATATTGCGTTAATTAATGCGTTTACAAATATTTTAAGAATTTGCTGCTGCAAAAAAACATTAAGGCCTAAATATTAGATGAAATAATAATAATCATTTTTACCCTGATGCAATAGCGCATCTTCTCCATCTAAGCGGTTATCTCCTACACATTCGAATAAATCATGCCAGATTTATTTGTATGTTCAATTACCCACACACGCGCGTGCACAAACCCACGCACGCACGCACACACACACACACACACACACACACACACACACACACACACACACACACACACACACACACACACACACACACAAATTACTTTAAAATAAATAAATGAGCGGCAATTAAGTAAGCAGGTAATTAGACATAAATTAGATATACATCAAGACTATTATTATTAATGCACGATGCGCGTGTTGGTTTTAGTAAATATTTATAAAACAACAACAAACTAGGGTTATCTTGATGGAGATAAGCACGATAAAACAGAGTAGAATATACTTATGATTGCAGATTTTTTCACCTAGTATTTAAGTTGCCATGATAACGGAATACCCTTTAGTATCGATTAGCGTTTCGAGATGGAAGGTCAATTTAAGCACCCCTTTTCTGCAATAGTAGCGGGGCCACCTGGTTGTGAAAAATCGTATTTTATCGTTGATTTTCTAAAAAATATCGAAACTTTCTACGATACAGCTTTTGAAAGAATTATCTGGTTTTACGGCGAATAGCAGCCATTATTCAAAGATATCTCAGTGGATTTTCAAAAGAATTACCTGATATGGAAAAGTTTGACGGTAAAAAATCGGGCTTAATAATACTTTATGATCTAATACGTGAGAATAGCGGTTCGATGGTTGATATTTTTACAAATCATAGAAATCTTGTAATAAAAAAAATGTGTAACGTATAATAAATTTTGAATAATAATAAGTAAGTTATAAAGTTAATGAAATAATAAATTCTCCAACAATACCAACCTTACACCACTTATAATTGTGCCTTAGGCTCATGTCGGTAGATTAATAGGGTGGATTCACTAAAATGATTTGCTTAATTACCACTTACCATCAATAATAAAGAATGTAAAAAATTAATAAAGTTATCTCGGGCGCCAAATTGTTTTTTTAAATATCGGAACAATTAAACCGAGTTTACAAAAATGTAAAAAAATAACAATATACAGACTATGTTTATTGAATACCAAATGTAATGATGAAATAATGAAGGTCTTAAAATTATGCTTAAAATACTAAATGAAACGCTACATAAATACCTTAGAAATTTTTGTACACAAACTTTTCCTTTTGACAACCTCTAGTATCTAAATATGGTTACGAAGCGGTTAACAGGATGAAGTCATTCTTACGTCATCATGGTGCAATCTTGACATAATGTTATCAGCCGCACCACAAACTGAATTTATCTTTATAAAATCCGTATAAATTTCTTCTTAAAACTTTTAAATCCACTTCTTATTGCATTAATTGGAAGTTTTCCATTCAAAAAATTGCAATCATAAAACGAAAAATGTACGCAACAATAAAATCAAATCCTTACTTAAGATTCAATTACGTTGTAAATTGAATTAATGATGAACGTATAATTAAAGTAAAAAATGGTAAAAAATACGTAAAGAAAACGTAAAGAAAACGTACAGAAAACGCCTAAAAAGAGCAAAATGCTTTAATTTTATGTAAATGTATTAAAAATATCTCTTACCACCAAATTGATGGCGCTGTTACATAAATTTAGATAAAATCAAAAAGAAGCAGCTTCATGCTTCGGCATTAAACAGGAAGTGAAAATGGAGGATTTCGAAGTACATGATGCTGTTCTGCGCACAAGATATGAGCAGAATCACTTAACGCAGACGCGTTACTTATAAGATAAGAAATGAATAAAAATTGAAAGTAGGAATATAAATCTTTATGCACTAAGAAGATATGCAAATTAAGGAAAGATCTTAAATTGAGGTATATTTTATACAACACTAAAAAAGAGTTGTTACAATATCTGCGTGTTTTTCTTAACGCAAAACAGATTTCATCAAGGACGTGGACTGCGAGATATCTCTCTCAATGCTCATTACATAATCTTGTTTAAGAATCCACATGACAGGGTACAGATACAGCATTCAGCAAAGCAGATTTCACCTGATAACCCTAAATCTTTAGAGGCTGCGTACCAAGATGCTACTTCTAATCCTCACGGATATTTGTTGTTCGATTTGAATACACCGGATGTGCTACGGTATAGAACAAACATGCTCGGGCCTCAAGGTATCTGCCAAGTATATATAGCGAAAAAAGGGTTTAAGCCTCACAGTCCTAAGATTACGTCATATATGATGGTTGACGCTTTAATCAAAAACACCGATATCCTGCACGCATTAGCCAGATTAAGTAAAGATCAGGGTAACTCTTTATTGAAATGTCTGGATAGTAAGCAGGGGGAATGCATTTTCGAGCGTGCACATAACATTTTAAAAGGTCGTGTACCTCTGTCAACTGATCAGAAGCAGCGACTCTCATAACATAAGCACACCTTAAGGCGGCTGTCACATAAAAGTGAATCTATAAAAAAGAAGAAACAGTTTCTCGTACAAAAGGACGGCGCATTTCTACCGCTCCTGTTAGGACCATTACTTGGCGGAATTCTGGGTAATTTGTTTCAATAACTATAGACCACAACCTGAAGAAGATGATTATTCTACCTATGGATTTTAATACAGCGTCTGCAAGTACCAGATGTTACGCTAAGCAACATATTAACGCAGTTGGATAACGACATGGATAAAGTGTTAAAAATCAAAATGACCGACCATCACAAATGGCAGCAGTATAATCAGGTTCTTCATATAGGTAAAATTTCGCGACGCGAGGCCTTCAGCGAAGGCTGTTTCGGCGATCCCCACTCCAACCCTCCCCGAACATAACTGAGATTGTAAGACAGGTGTAGGGCGTCGCAACTTGTTCTCGGGTCTTCGCCCCTTGTCGCGATCGCAACTTGTTCGTGGGCCTTCGTATATTGTCGCTGTACTCTTGGCGGAAAATTTGAATTTGTATTATAATAAGGGGACTAAGTCTAACTTGTAAGACAGGTGTAGGGTTGCGCAACTTGCTCTTCGCCCCTTGTTGAGGCCCCATTGGCGGAACATTTGAATTTGTATTTAAGTCTCTGCAGGTTATGACCAAAAATTTGAATTTGTTTGCCGTGCCATCTATGAGGGGAAATTTGAACTTGTATTATAATAAGGGGGCCTAATGCTAACTTATAGGGCAGACATAGGGCTTCGAAACTTGTTTTCGGGTTTTAGTCCCTGGTCCCTTGGCGGGAAATTTGAATTTGTATTTAAGTGTTTACATTCTGATTGTTTATTGCGAGAAATTTGAACTTGTATTCTAATAGGAAACCTATTGCTAACTTATAAGACAGACACAGGGCTTCGCAACTTGCTTTCGGGCCTTCACACCCCTGCCTTGGCCCCCATGTCTGGCTGAAAATAGTACTCTAATAAGGGGCACTAGTGCTATCTTATAAAAGAAATATAGGAACTTGTATTAGGTATGTGCCTTCTGTCGGGGCCCCCTTGTTGCGAAATCTGAATTTGTGCAGCCATCTAGTTGTGTATGGACTAATGAATATTTTCTATAATAAAGGTGGCACCACCTACGTTATATTTCTAGAGCTAATTAGGGGTTCGTTTGTGGCACCATCTAGTGATATACTTTTAAACTAGCGAATATCTTCTGTAATAGAGACGGCGGCGCCTAGCGGTGTATTTCTACTAATCATTAGGGTTATTTGTGGTGCCATCTAGTGGTGTAAAGACTAATGAACGTTTTCTGTAATAGAGGTTGATCGTGTCCGTCTCTCCCTTGTCTCTTTCTCAAACATACAAATCATTTAATCAAATCAAATTAATCAAATCAATTAAGTAGATCAATCTCAAACAAATCACGTTCGATCAAATCAAACAATCAGATCAATCTCAATCAATCAAATCATAACTTACAGCCGGCGAAAACTAGCTTACAGCTCAAAAATACTGATTGGACTAACTTACACTTTGCTAAAACCAACCAACCACAATTCAAAAATACCAAACTGATTTAACTTAATCATACAAAGCAGCTCTCAATTCAAAAAATAGCAATATGATTTAACTTACAGAATGCAAAAAAAGCCAATCTCACACTTATTGTAGTTACCCATCTAACCGCCCTTTCGCATTAACTGCAGCATTGTTAGTACAGGTTCAAATACTGTTAGGAAAACCAAGTTTATTAATACAGCTTAGCGTTTGAAAATATATGATTATTATAAACAAACATACATCATTTATTTAATCACATTCTTTATAGGTCTTCTTCTTCTTGAACAGTGATTCGTCGCTATCATTATCATGGTTTTGAGGCTAGTCCTTCTCCTCTACCTCATCGCTCTTCTGTGAATCATCACCATTACCTTTACCGAAAGCCTCGCGTCGCGAAATTTTACCTATATGAAGAACCTGATTGTACTGCTGCCATTTGTCGTGGTCGGTCATTTTGGTTTTTAATACTTTATCCATGTCGTTACCCAACTGCGTTAATATGTTGCTTTGCGTGATATCTGGTGCCTGCAGACGCTGAATAAAATCCATAGGTAGAATAATCATCTTCTTCAGATTATGATCCATATTTATTGAAACAAATTACCCAGAATTCCGCCAAGTAATGGTCCTAGCAGGAGCGGTA
>JARFJB010002041.1:1002500-1080000 GCA_036346205.1 Vesta saturnalis
GCAGCCGAAAAATGTCAACAAAAGAAATGAACACTATTAGCATACATGCTCATAAACGCCCCAAATTAACAAAATATTTTGAATCAAAAGGCGTATGAGTAGAAATAAAACAAATTTAGACCAGTCTTTACATTATTATCGATGAAGAAAAGTTACATAAGGGCATGGCACTCTTTATTTTTCTGATCACTGTTGTCTTGATTTTGCCTTATTTCAGAAAACTAATGTTTAAGTTAAACTTAATTTAGTAATTTATCTTAACCTTTAACTACACGCGCTGGTAAATAAGGTAAAAAATATTGTAAAAGTTGGCAGCGACACTGTGGCCCCTTCTAACCTCGTACTCACATCTGCATTCCAATTGCAAGAAATTTCATTATTGTCGGTGCAGTACTATTGACTCACGTACTTTGTGTGCAGCTATGTCGTCTGGTGAACAAAATATACCACGCGTGTAATTATGTAACTATAATTTCGTAATTTATTTTGTATTGTTTTATTTATTTTTTGACAGTTTTTCATATAAATAATCATTGCCACGCTACGAATAACGTATTTAATCTTTTTCAGGGATCGGATACCTGTTAGGAATCCAAATCGTCTTGTGCTCTATCTTATGGTTCAAGCAATAACTGGAGAAGAAATCGAAGAAGAAGTTGGTGGAGAATAGATACCTCAGAAGATATAGTTATAGAGCGAGATCATTACAACTCAATGTCGGGGGAATAGCCCTATGACTCAGAGCAAGAAGAAAGTTACGGTAGTTCAGAGGACAGTGAGCAAAATTTGATTAGTGGTGGTAACGAATATTTTGTAGGTAAAATAAAACATCCCTGTCGAATAAAAAAATGTTGAGTAAATTTCGTAAAGCTTCTCAAAAAAAATATTATGCGCATATTACCTGGTCCAAAACTATATACGCAAGTCATTGCCGATGTAGGTGCTTTACAAAAATTTATGGCTGATGACATTGGACATATTGTTCAAAGTACAAATTTGGAGATTGCTAAAAACCGGATAGATTACGACCGTCCTCGAGATGCGAAAGACACAACAAAGGTTGAATTCTTGGCATTTTCTGTCATGGACGGGTGTGAAGAAGCAGAATCATACTCATTTTCGTGGACTCTGGACAACTGCTGGAACAGGATCGGGAATATTTCGAACATGTATGGGTTGCAATAGATTTATATTTTTACTTGCTAGCAAACGATTTGATGATAAGAACACCAGAAATTAAAGAGAACAATCTGACAAACTAGCTCCTGTACGGTTTATTCTTGATCGCTTCACAGACAACTGTAAAAACGCATACTGTTTGGGAGAACAAATAACAATGGATGAAATGTTGACTCCATTTAGAGGGAGATGCAGATTCATTCAGTATATTCCCAACAAACCAGTAAAATATGGTTTCAAATTGTTTATTGTGTGAAACTCTAAAACTTTTTATGTGAGTAATTTAGAGATACTGTGGTCAACAACCAGAAATGCACCAAGTGAGATGACCCAACGCTTGCTTCAGCCATGGGAAGGTAAAAACAAACATGTAACCTGTGATAAGTGGTATACAAGTTACCCCTTAGCCATGGCTCTCCTGAAGAACAAAATAACGTTGGTAGCAACAGTGAAGACAAATAATGCAGAGTAACCTCCAGAGTTTTTGCCATATAAGACAAGATCAATACTTCTACTTTTATTAGAGGTACGTAGGGTACAACTTTCTTATAAAAACCTTAACAAATGAACGCATGCGAAATCACCGCGCATATCTAATTGCTTTATACGCACCGATTTTGCTTTTATTAGAAGTATTTATAATTAAAATTTCATATAAATACATTAACAAATAAAAAAGTTGGTAATGCAAGTGGTACGCTGTGCCAACCAAATTAGGTGTTACTTTTGGTTTGATTAAAAGTACCTAGGGTTAAAATTTTATACAAATACCTTAACAAATTAAAAGGCTATTCAGCCTAACCTTAATCAAACCTTATTTTAAGTATAGTATCTACCTTTGCTTTTATTAGAAGTAACCAGGGTTACAATTTCATATAAATACCTTAAGAAATAAAAGGTTATTCTGTGTATGCAAAAACACCAAGTTTTAATATATCACTCATCACTTATCACCTATCACTCATCACTCATCACTCATCACTCATCACTCATCACTCATCACTCATCACTCATCACTCATCACTCATCACTCATCACTCATCACTCATCACTCATCACTCATCACTCATCACTCATCACTCATCACTCATCACTGATCACTGATCACTGATCACTGATCACTGATCACTGATCACTGATCACTCACCACTCATCACTCATGTTCATTGCTCACTACTCATTACTTATTACTGATTGCACACTTTTCATTTACAACTCCTTAAATATTCTCTGCATGACAGTGGCTAAGTCAAACTCAAAAGTTTCTGTTTTGTAGCCACTGTCACAAAGATACCCTGTGCATCACAAATAAAGCCCCACTTTAAGCAGCGTTTATACTAAATTACACAAATCGGTAAGAAAGAAAAGCAACAAAGGTCAGTTACATTATATAACGATATTAATCAAATGTTGGGGCAGAAATTTTACGGGCAGAACACTAACTGTTTCCTCCTATTCTCTTCTGAATGCATCCTGGTTTAATCCCACTCCTGATACATACCTAAAGGCACATACGAGGGTCACTGCTAAAATTCGTACCAAAATGTAAAAAATGCACACATTATGTTATGTAAAAAAAATTATTGTTTTTCAAAATATTCTCACTTAAGATCTATACACTTTTGCATTCGGTAAAAGCAACCTTCAAAACATTTTTGCCACTCTGAGCGAGTACTTTAAAAACTTCAACGCCCTCTTCAGGTGATGAAAAACGCTTACCACGCATTTCATTTTTGATGTTCTTGAACAAAAAAAGTCATTGGGAGACAGATCAGGCGAATATGGGCAATGAGTCATTAATTTGATATTTTGACTAGTCAAAAATTCTGTAGTTCGCGCACTTGCATTGTCATTATGCTTATTTATATCGTGCAAGTTTTGAAGATCTACACGTGTCTTACAAGAACCTCTTTATTATTAAAAACAATTTCAAATTTCCCGCCATAACCAATCAGAATGCAGAGACTTAGTCCTCCAATCAGAGCACAGCGGCTGAGTAGTGGGGCTAAGGACCAATCAGAAGCCAGGGAGGCTGGTGCACGTACGACCAATCAGCTAAAAGTGGGGCGTGGCCTAACCTTACACCTTCCAATAGAACACTGCATGTGTGCGCAATTGCCTAACCTTCAAGGGGTGTACAGCCAAAAAGGCTCTTAATACAACCAAAAGGATCTTAATTAAGGGTTAAACTCCGACCAAGGGTTGCAAAAGGCCCCCGAAAAGAAGCCAACATCCTGCCCCAACCCCAACTCCAAACCAATCTCAAGGCCTAAATGTGCCCCTCACGTGAGCAAGTACAAAAAAGGCTCTTAATACAACCAAAAGGGTTGAAGATTACATCAAGGGTTGAAAAAGGTCTCCGAAAAGAAACCATATGGGTGAAAACACGCGTCCTATACGTGAGCGGCCATAAAATAGAGGTGAAAAACCACGTCCTACACGTGGGCGAGTAAAAAAAACAAAAATAATTAGGGATGAAAAGGGGTTGAAGAAGGTCTCCAAAAAGAAACCATAGGAGTGGAAAATACGGTCTCACACGTGGGCGGTCTTGTGACGTCAAAATCCAAGATGGCGGAAGGTGTCTGTCTTCTACTAACACCTATATGACAAAGAAAATGTAAACGCAATGCGATGAGAAGATGTTACACGTCCAAACCGCACTAGGCGTCGTGCAGGCTTACCAAAGTAAGCGGGTTGCCAAGCCAGCTAAAATTCCAAATCATAAACCGTTAATTTGAATACTTTTTAGGTATCCCTCGTATACCTATAAATTTATATTTGAGTTATAAAACTTTTAATTAAATAAACAATTTAGAGAAGAATCGAAATAAAATAAAAGTCGGTTTAATAATGGTTATCTCAAAACATACATTAGTTGCTTTAAAAATAGAACGGTCAGTGCTTTGTCTTTAAAAATCGTATATAGACATTCATCAATAGGTTTATATTTTAATACTTCAAATCTATAATTTGTACTTAATAAAAATATTTTATCTGTAGGGTTCTGTAGGGATTGACTGTAAAATAATTCAACGTAGTTAAAATAAAATTTTGTAATCAATCTGGCTCATTACGCAATTTCAAATTGATCATTAAACTCCAAATAAACAACGATTAATTGCAATTCTCAATAGATGTCACCCGTTAGGTAAATTGATAGGTTAATGCTAGATCTTATCTCAGCTGACACAATAAACAACAAAATAAATTAAATACTGGATATATATATATATATATATATATATATATATATATATATATATATATATATAATTGACAATACACCCACGTAGCTTAAAGAAATCACATGAAAATCAATGCTTGTAGACTAAAAATTCCCACAAATTCTTAATACTAAACACATTAAAATAGATAAAGTTCGATTACCCTTTTTACTTAAAATGAACAATGATTAACGCAACAATCAGAAATGTACTAAAAGATAATCGTACTTGTATCTGTTAAACAAAACTTAAAACTAACTCTTACACATTACGATAATTAATCCTTCGTCCGTGGGTACAGTGAAGTCCATATGGTCTGCTTTCAGTAATCTTTTTAAATTTGCAAATACACTTGCACAAAACTCAATAGACAGCCATCTCCGCTAATGAATTCGGTTGTAACACTCGCGAGCGCAGAAGTGTCTGTCGTTAACTCGAATATTTCTTATCTGGGCTCTTTGATTTTACATAACATCATATTATGCTTTAATATTTGCCGTTCAACGTAAACGTTTAACACACTAAAGAATTTTTACCGCCACATAAATATATTAAAACTTTTATTTGCTTCGTACATTTGATTTGATGTTATTATCGATTGTACACATGTACTTCATTCAAAGGCAATGTTGATCACCAATATCTTAACTAAATTTACAAACTTTGAGTTCGATTATCTAAAGGGTTACTGTAAGTTTTCGCACAAATTGTAAAAAGACAGCTACAGAATTGGCTACAAATGATGCAGAAATAGAAGAATAATTATTAAAAATCAATGATAACAAAGATAAAGAATCAGAGGAAAACAAAAATCAATAACCTGTTGAACAAGATACACAAGAAGGAAAATCTAAACCAGTAAACAAATTGCAGTCGATTAATAATATAATAGAGTCGGAGCTAACAAAACACTTGTACGTCATCGTAAGTTTCGAACACAACTTTTATCCCGGACAGATTACGCAAATATATGGTGAAGAATATACTATCAGTACATTGACAAGGTCTCTTAACAATAGGAAATGCCAGAAAAGAAAGATGAAATTAACAATAAGAAAGATGAAATAGTTCAAATCATTAATGAGCCAATCAAAGTTAATTCTGGAGGAGCCTTTTCTGTATGTATTAAAATAGTCGTTTTTTATACATATACCCTTCATTTACGTGTTTGGTTTAGTTTATCTGCCATGTACCTGTTTTAAGTTTTTGGCGTTCTATAGTATACTCAAGGCTAAAGTTTTATTACTTTTTTAATCTTCAAGCACTCTATCCAACCACAAAACTACATATGGCTTCAACTGAAGCAATAATGGCCTGTATTGGTGGTTTTATGGCCGGAAATGGTGTAAATCGTTTTATTCACATTTTAAAATCTATCCTTGTCTTATGCAATAAATATAAAACTTGTATATAAATGAAGTTAAAGTTTTGCTTAAAGTGGCCGCAACCGGTACTTTGAATTCTGCAAACCATTTGTAGGCCGTGGTTTTGGATTGCGCTTCATCACCAAACAAGAACTTCGCTCTATCGTACAAGCATCTTGCAACGCCAAACTTCACGCTTTTGTGGTGATTGGAGTTGTAGTGTAGGTAGGTTTCCTGTATACACTTGTTGTGGAAGTGTTATCATCCCTGTGTACAAGTACATCCAGGAATGGCAGTTTTTGTTCCGACTCCAATTCCATTGTGAATTTTGTGCAGGATGCGCAGCTATTTAGATGATCTAGGTATTCACCTAGCTTATGCTTGCCGGGTTGCCAAACTACGAAGGTATCGTCCACGTATCTAAACCGCATACTTGCTTTTCCGTGAATTCGTTGGTAGAATGTGTCTTCTACATGGAAATATGTAGTTCTAATTCATATTGTCAGACGTTCCATTATTGTTTACCGAAAGTTGCGTGCACCTGTCGTTTCATCCTTTTCCAGCCTGTCCCTTATGATAGTGCCTTATCTGTGGGCACATTTGTGAATAGGCTCACGATGTCGAAGCTTAACAGTATTTGTTTTTCCTTGTTTTAGTTTCTGTTTCAGAGAGGGCGGTGGCAAATTACCCTCGGGCTCTCCAAAAATCCTGGATGTATTGCTGCATGATTTATTTATTTCATTTTCCTTTAATTTAGTTTACGTTTCAGAGAGGATGGTGGCAAATTGCCCTCGGGCTCTCCAAAAATCCTGGATGTAATGCTGCATGATTGAAGTGAAAAAGGAAAGGAAGGTTTGTTAACTACAATAGGAAAGTGGATAAGAAGTTTTCTGTTTCTTGAAAACCAGAATCTTTGGCAATGTTAATACAAAGATTCCTCAGACGAGGAAGCATGTCTTTGGCCTTTGTTTTTTTTTTCTCTCCATGCCTTTCTATCTTCTATCGTATTTTCCCAGTTTATAATCTGGAAAGCCTCTAGATCTCTCTCCACTTCCTCCCACCATGTTTTCTTTGGTCTTCCGTTTTTCTTCCTACCTTCTAGTTTGCTTGTCATTATTTTGTGGGTTAATTCGTTTTTATTTTTCTTTTTCACGGGCCCCATCCATCTGTCTACTTTGCTGTATTATTGACTTTATATTCGCTTCTGGGTAGATTTCTTCCAATTCTTTATTCGTTCTTCGTCTCCATACATCATTTTCTTTGATACCTCCATATATTCGTATCTTCCTTTCTTATGCTTCGAGCCTCTTCTTTATTTCTGTTGTTAACGCCCATGTCTCATTTCCATATATCCCGACTGGCCTTATTACTGTTTTATAGTCTCACCTTTGCCACTTTAGAAACACTTTTATCGCCCAGTACTGTTTTTAGCCCTCCTATTCCTGCCAGTAGTCTTCTTTTGAATTCTGGTTATTGTCCTCCTCACTTGTTATCTCTACTCCTAAATACACCGTACTATTCTTCAGTTTGAAGTGGTATCTTCTTTTCCCGTCTTCTGCTCCAAAAGTTAGTTCCGCATCTTCTCTTTGCTGTTTATATCCAAGTATCATATATACAGCGTTTTCTTCGTTTATTTCCAGTCCTACTTTTTTTGCCTCTGCTTCTAGTTTTTGGACTCTTGTTCGAAGTTCTGTCTTCACTCGCGTCATTAGGACCACGTCATCCGCATATTAAAAGCTTTTACTCAATTTTTGGTTATTCTCAGTGTCATAACTAGCTCTATTACATTTCTTGAGTATTGTAATTCTTTCATGGCGTGGATTATTTCAGTGCATTTGATTCTGTTGTAGGCGTGTTTGGAATCTATAATTAGGGTATGTATTTGTACATTTTTACTGCCACACTTTTCTTGTATTTGTTTTAATATAAAGATGTGATTTACTGATCTTCTGGTCTCAAAACCAGCTTGGTATATACATCTTTCCTTCTGATTCTTCTTTTGATTCGTTATTTATAAGCGTTGTTAGGGTCTTATACACTACATTTAACAGAGAGATCGGTCTGTAATTGTTCGTATGTTGTGAGTTCCCTTTCTTGTAAATAGGACAAATTATTGCCATTGGTCATTCTTTTGGCATATACTTTGTATGCCATACTTTCTTTATTAATTCGTATATACGGGTTCTCATGTCAACGTTTGCTTCTTTTCAAAATTCAACCATGATGTCAGATCCTGGGCTCTTGTGGTTTCATTTTCTGAGTGACCTTTGTGTATTCTTTCCATGTCGGTGAAGCTTCCTCTTTTTCTGTACTAATATTTTCACTTATCGGTTTTACATCTTTGCATAGTGGTGTTTTCATATCTCTAGGATTTTCGCGGTTTCTAAGATCAACTCTTCGTTTGTGTCTCTGATACTTATTTTCCGTTTCCTGAAACTACTTTTTTCTTCTCTAATATTTTTATAGAAATTTTTCATGTTGCTCCTCTATCCTATTTTTCTTTCTTTAGCGCCTCTTTTCTTTTTTCTGCATATTGCATGGGCTTGGTTTCTTAGTATTTTGTTCGCCTCTTTCTCTTTTACTGATTGCGTTTGCAACCACTTTATCGTAGCTTTTTTCTTTTTTTTTCTATTAATTCTACACATTCTTCGTCAAACCATTTATTTTTATTTTTCTTTTTCTTTAGTTTGAGACTGTTTGCACTGTCGTTTATTGCTTCTCTAATATTTACCACCCTAATTCTACATTTTCTATTCTTTCTTTCCTTTCAGTTTTTCTTGGATAGTTTTCTTTAAGTACTCCTACCTTCCTTTTACACTAATCTGTCTTCTTATCGTCATACCATATTACTCTTGCTTGTTTAATCGTTACTCTTACCATAAAATGGTCCGAACTTATATCTGCCCCTCTATGTGATCTTACTGACTCAGTGTAATTTGCTTGTCTTCTTGTTATAAGTAAGTGATCTATCTGGTTCTTTGTATTGCCGTCGGGTGAAATCCATGTGGCTTTATGAATGTTTTTCTTTTTTTGCATCGTACTTTTAATTATCAAGTTGTTTTTTCTATGTTGCCCTCTTATTCTTAGGTAGCTTCTTCTGTTGTTTACTCTTTTAAATTCTAGTACATCATGATTTAATTTACCTTTTACAAGAAAGCATGTTCCAAACTTATTCTCTTTTCCTCCTCCATTCAGCCATACATATCCATTTACTTTTGTTATACTTAAGTCTTTTATGTTTGGTTCTTGTATGGCCATTATGTCTATCCCATATTTTCTACATTCTTCAGTTAACTGTGTAACTTCTCCCTCTTTGTTGAGTCCTTGTATGTTCCAATAAGCTAAATTTATGTTTGTGTTTGAAATATTATTTTTAGATTTTTTCCTGCTCCTTAAATCCATTTCCTTTGCCTGTTTCGTCATCGTAAATCCGTCCTTGTTATATATATATATATATATATATATATATATATATATATATATATATATATATATACATATATACATATACACACATATATACACAAGGTGGTCCAATATTGAAAGAGTAGAAGATTGTAGGTTTATTACATCTCTTTGAGGACCGCTACATCCTCTTTATCGGTACACACTTTCGACGCTCCGTTCTCTGACTAATTGCTGTTGAAGTTTTGATCCCACCAACGGTAAGATGTCGTCATGGGCTACTATATACTTGTCGCTACCCACTGCCGACGCTGTTAGGTTAGATTTCGTCGAAAACTATTAAAGCACCCATACGGGTAATCAATGACGTGTTTAATATTACTAACGGTTTTTGAGAAAATCAACCGTATCGCAAAACGAATTTACTAATTTACTCTATTTTTTGGACGATTACCAGACTTCCTTTTCTCTTTCAGAGGAATACACGGAAGTAAAAAGATCACATGCTCATATGCAAAACACACTTTTCATATCGTCCCTCATTCTACTTTTATTCAAAAAACCTGTGGTTGAAATTTCTTATAAATATCTTAGCAAATAGAAAAGTTTAGCTGCGCATGCCAACACCAAGTTATTAATATGGACTCTACAGTCATTAAATGTAACACAGAAAACCGCTGATATACCGTTTCTAACAAGAATTTTACAAGAAAATGCAAAATTTTTGTTCGAAATGCGCTAAAATGAGTATTTTAAAAGATAACGTAATAACAAACAATTATACTTGCTATACGAATCTAAAAAAAAATGCTGAATATTTTAGATTACTTACCATTGTCATCGATGTTCTTTTTTGCCGCTGTAATTTGCTCCTCTTTTCACCATGGTCACCATACAACTTCACTTCATTTATGATATTTGAATGTAACATACAAATGGCAAATATTTCATGAGTCACGAGTAGGTACGTGGTACAGTGTTGACAAATCCCGGGGCTCAGGATTGATAGTTATCTTCTATACATGTATGTGCTCAAAAGAAGCCCGCGCCGCCATGTGATAAACCTTTGAACTAAATTCAGACGGTTCTATATAACGTGAGCCAAAATTTTATTTGCTCGCCGAGCTAGTAGCGTAGTGGTGACACGACATGCTTAGCATTCGGGAGGTAAAGGGTTCGATTCCCGTTACCGGCTACCTTGTATGAGGTTTTTTCAGGAGGGTTTCCTCATGCACATGTAGCGGCATGTCACTGCCTATATCCACACCATGTGTGGCTACTTAGGCGAATGCTGAAGTAGTATTTTCCCCCTCAGAACCCTAACTCCGTTCCTTCCGATCCTATACTGACCACACCCATCCTTAATCAAACAATGCATATATACGTAATGTATGTATGTATGCTGGGAATCCATGATTGTGGCTGAAGTAGCTCAGAAAAAAGCTCGAGCACCCGCCCTCCCCCTTGGGGCAGGGAAGGAAATACGAGGCCTTTTCCTCCATTTTTCTTCCTTATTTGCTCAACAGCTCGCTGTAGAGCAAATGAATGAATTATTAAAGAAAAACAATCCTGAGCTATATATATCGTTCAGGATTGTCAGCATGGCTCAGGATTGATAGCCCGCATCCATACTCTTGGCTCAACATTGCATCAAATCTCTGTATATATATATATATATATATATATATATATATATATATATATATATATATATATATATATATATATATATATATATATATATATATATATATATAGACACACACACACAAAACATGCCCAAGATAAGGATGAACAGCATGGGGATCTTGAAAACGGTAAGAGATACAAAGGCGGTTAAATTAGAGAAAGGTGATATAATTTAGGGCAAAAGTTCATTATTGTTTACGTTTCCGAGATTTAAAACAAAATGAGATTTTTGGGTTTTTTTTTTACGTAATTCTTTCTTTTATTTTAAAAGATTTTGTCACTTTTTGAATTCTATTAGATGGCGTTTTCCAATTTTTTAGTCAACGGTTTCGTCTCCGAGAAATTGGGTACTTCAAAATTTCCTGCTTCACTAGCGGACCCTGTATATCATGAACTTTAGAGTTTAACCTTTGATTGTGTATATAATCAAAGAGTTTAACGCTGATTAAGCAGCAAATATAAATTAAATTGTTTTTTTATAAACATTATAATGTGTCAAATATACATAAAATATTAATCGTAGTTTACATTTAAAAACCCTAAGCACATATAACATAGGAATTATAAGTCTTTTATACTTTATTATCTAAAATTCTTGTATAATCTTCAATTTTACCAATCACATCTTTGATAAAAGGTCGTTCAGTCGGATTTTCGTTAATCGTAAATAAAATTAAATCATGTACTTCCTGGAAAGCAATATATAATAGTTTTATATATACTTTCATCAAACAAATAAACCTGAGAAAAGGGAGTATCTTCAGGAAAATGAATTTTTCCAGACATCACAGCTAAGGCCACTGAGTCACCTCTTTCATACACAGCATCAAAAGGACTCTTAAAGTAACACATTGCATATAAAATACAGCCCAGGCTCTAAAGAAAATCATATAGTACATACAAATATAATTATCAAAACATTACCCAAATATCTGTTCGCTCATCTATAACACAAAAACTCTTCACGTTAAATAATTCGGGTGCTCGATACGGCATCGAACAACGCTCAGCGGCTAAATCTTGTAATTTTTGTGCATCCTGTGATCCACATACTTGCACTTTAGCAGGTGCAACTGAACCTAAATCCATTAAAACCGGACTTAAACCATCAGATAGACAAACATTCGCAGTTTTTAAATCTCTATGTGCTAACGCTTCTGGTTTATATTCATGCATATATTTTACTGCAGAACAAATATCAGTGAATATTCGAAAAATTTCTGATGTACTTAAGTAATCTTTATTTATACTTCGATTATATAAATAATCATGTAAGGTCCCTCGTCGATAAAAAGGGAGTACCATATATACTTCTGAAGTTGCATTTACTACTATGTCAGCCGATCCTTAAAATATCAACTATTAATTAAGAAAAGATGACATTAACAAACCTTTAAATGTTGAATCGATTAACTCAATGATATTTGGATGTTTTAATTTTTTATAATACTCAATTTCTTGTAAGGCAATTTTCTGGTCGTCAATACTGTGGCAGGTAATATGTTTAACAGCATAGCATTTCTTCGTTGTTGTGTTTTCAACTAATTCAATAGTGCTAAACCCTCTAAATTGAATAAATAAAATAAACCAGATATTATGTTTTCTGCAAACTCACCCTTCTGCTAACCTCTCTTTAGTAATATATCGGGTATCATTTATATATATAATTTCTCTACTACAAAAACAGCCCATTTTCATAATTAAACTTAAACCTAAAGTATTCATTTCAATAAAATTTGATTTTATGTAAATTCATGTTTTAAACCAATAGATATGAGGTTATGTTACTGGACCACATCACATATAAACACAAATGGTTTAAGATAAGATACGACATGTAACCACAAATTGTTAATTATTTTACATTTCTACTTTTATCTTTATTTACAATTATAACACATATTTTTATATTTAATTGCATACCGTTAACCATATGTACAGTTTTGAAAAGAGGTTAAAGTGGGGGTGTTAAGGATTTCATTGATTTTTTAACTTGTTGCTCTCCTTTTTCATGAGCTCAGGCTCTGAAGAATCATTAACAGAGTTATACGAAGAGAGAGTGACTTTTATTAAGTGATAACATATGGTAATGTATAACTTAATTCTTATTTGATTTTTTTTAGAAAACTTCGTAGCAACATGGAATCAGAAGCAGATCATCGCATACAAAAGCAATTTAACGCTCTTTATGGTTTTACATCAGGCTTGGGTGTCTTTTTAATTATTCTTATGTTAATATGGATTACTCAGTATCGTGGTGGTTTCAGTGTAACTATTGTTGATCAAGAATTTTATTGGCATCCTTTATTAATAGTTTTAGGACTTATTTTTATGTACGCACAATGTAAGTGTTATTATCTTTATTCCATGCATAATAAGAAGTTTTTTTTACAGCAATGTTAGTGTATCGCATTGCGAGAAATGCGAAGAAAAAAGTATTGAAATTGACACATGCATTATTACATTGCCTTGCTTTTATTTTAACAGTACTAGCATTAAAAGCGGCATTCGATTCTCATAATTATAGTATTCCTCCAAAACCGAATCTTTATACATTACATTCATGGATCGGTTTGGTTGCTGTAATATTATTTGCCTATCAATTTGCTAGTGGATTTCTTACATTTTTGTATCCAGGATTATCAAAAAATGTACGTACAATGTATCTGCCAATACACACATATCTAGGTGCTGCAATTTTTACAATGGTTATTGTCACAGCAATGTTGGGTTTGGCAGAGAAGGCGATTTGGTCTGTGTATGTATGAATGCGTACTTGTTAATTCAGCTAAGTGTGTTAAAACTTCAGAGGGGAAGAAATTTTAAATTATTTGTTAACATGTTTGCCACCAGTGATGCATAGGTGTTGTGTTCTTTACTCAGAGACCGATGTGTCACGTGCCCGACTGTGATCGATGCTTAAAATTAACACTATACATAGTGTTCATGTATAGATATATAGGTTTATTGGTTCCTCCACTACACATTGTAATGTATATTTGGATTTCAAAATTTTTTAAAAGTGAAGGAAATATGATTAGTGACAGTGAATGTGTTAAAGAAAAAAAATATTTTCCATTTCCTATTACATTCACTTATGTTACCTGTTATATTTATTAATGTAAGTAAATAACTAATGAGGATTAATTAAGCCAATTTTGTCAGTGTGGTTATATGACAGCTGGGTGTAGTCTCATTTGCATTCCAAATTAAATTTTTTTTAATTATGTTTAAATTTCTAGGCAGAGGCTTTAGTCGAACACTAAACACACTTGAAAGAACTCATTAGAACAGATTTATAGAGAATGTTCCATTTAAAAACATTTACTAGTCTATTGCATATGTATGTCAACCTAACCCCATCAACCAATCAACACATTTCATTAACTGATAAGACTTATACAGGGTGTCCGGTGTGTAACTGTACAAACGAAATGATATGTTCCTTGGGTCAATTTAAGTAAAAAAAGTCCCATAAACATAGGTCTGATTCGCAATAGTTACCCAGATACAAGCGTTTAAAGTTTATAAATGATCACATATTTTTTCAAAAGTAATTATTATTAGTCAACTGGAAAAACAAAACCGAAACAATCTGTCATTTATTCGTTTGTGTTCTAATAATGACAAAGTGGATTGTAGTAAATTCAGTGTAATTTAAATTTAAAATGCCTTTTCAATTTTCTAACGAAGAGTATGCTGACATCATTTACATTTATGGATTTTGTGATGGAAATGCGAGAGCTGCCGTTAGGGAATATGAACGAAGATTTCCCAACAGGCGGATTCCAAATCACCAAACCTTTTCTTCTGTGTTTCAACACGTTCGAACTCATGGTTCATTTCCATCAGTTTCAATAAGATCTGGTCGTCCTGTGGAGATGGTTGATCGGAGTCCAGGGTTGAGTGTTAGAAGAATTTCTTCTCGAACGGGAGTCCCTCATATGTCAGTATGGCAAACATTACATGATGGGCTTTTGTATCCCTATCATACACAAAATGTTCAGCACCTTGAACCTGGAGATTTTGCTTTGCGGTAGAATTTATGCCAGTGGCTACAAGAAAATCCACAACTAGTTCCATTCATATTGAAACTGATGGAAATGAACCATGAGTTCGAACGTGTTGAAACACAGAAGAAAAGGTTTGGTGATTTGGAATCCGCCTGTTGGGAAATCTTCGTTCAT
The DNA here is from genome assembly GCA_036346205.1 of Vesta saturnalis. Taxonomy (NCBI): domain Eukaryota; kingdom Metazoa; phylum Arthropoda; class Insecta; order Coleoptera; family Lampyridae; genus Vesta; species Vesta saturnalis. Next base: position 1,017,549 of record JARFJB010002041.1, read on the forward strand.
ATTCCCTAACGGCAGCTCTCGCATTTCCATCACAAAATCCATAAATGTAAATGATGTCAGCATACTCTTCGTTAGAAAATTGAAAAGGCATTTTAAATTTAAATTACACTGAATTTACTACAATCCACTTTGTCATTATTAGAACACAAACGAATAAATGACAGATTGTTTCGGTTTTGTTTTTCCAGTTGACTAATAATAATTACTTTTGAAAAAATATGTGATCATTTATAAACTTTAAACGCTTGTATCTGGGTAACTATTGCGAATCAGACCTATGTTTATGGGACTTTTTTACTTAAATTGACCCAAGGAACATACCATTTCAGTTTGTACAGTTCCTCACCGGACACCCTGTATAGCACTTATCGTTCTCGTGTCAAAAAAGCTCAGGTAACTACAACAAATAAAAACAAAAATTGAATTATTTATTAAAATTAAATATATATTTATTATAATATACTCAATAGGCAAGATTAATATTTTACAAAGTTTTCATTGTTAAACTTATGCAATAATCAAGTAAAATATATTTCTTGCATAGTTCCTATTTGCTTCGATAAAGCTTATTGCTTAAGGAAATTTGCACTCCTGCTTTGCAGACGTGCAAATTTTCGTCGCAATAAGCGCTGGTGTATCCCGTTAGCCAGTATTATTGGCGAGTCACTATGCACTTAATATATTACTATCTATTATGTCATACTTGCGTTTTTGAAAAGTTAGGTATTGCACATAGTAAACCTGCATTAAGTGAAACATATATGGCACAATAGAAAAGTGCACTATTGAACCATCCTACGAGGGTAAGATGAATTGTTCTCAGCCTGACACAGAGATAGTTTGTTTACACGAATTTTTGCAGTAGACGTCTTGTGTTTTTCGTTAAAATGGATCTTGAATATCGTGCGGTCATAAAATTCTTCGTTTTGGATGGATTAACCCCTAAGGAAATTCATCCGAAACTGACAAAAGTTTATGAGGACTCCTTCCATGTCAACCGTTAAAAAGTAGGCAGCTGAATTTAAACGTGGTGCACATCCATCAAAGATGACCCACGTGAAGGGCGGCCACAAACCGCAACCACACCAGAAACCATTGAAAAAGTGCATGATATCGTGTTGGACGATAGGCGAGTAAAGGTGAATGAGTGACATATCTGAGGATGTGGGGATATCGGAACGGGTACGAAACATCTTGCACAAAGAATTAGGGACGCGAAGCTCTGCGCAATATGGGTGCCGCATTTGCTGAATTCCGATCAAAAGCAAATGCGCAAACGATTTTCGCAGCAATCTTTGGACCGATTCAATAGGGATCCAAACGATTTTGTGCGGCTTTTTGTCACCATGGATGAAACATGGGTTTACCACTATACGCCAGAAACGAAACAGCAGTCCAAGCAGTGGATGGAAGCCGGTGGTTCAGCGCCAAAGAAAGCGAAATCGATCGCATCTGCCGGAAAGGTCGTAGCCAGCGTTTTTTTGGGATGCGAAAGGGATCCTGTTAATTGATTACCTTGCAAAAGGTAGAACAATTACAGGTGAATATTACACTAACATTCTTGACCAGCTTGATGCTTGAAGCTGAAAAAATCTTTCACCATGACTAAGCACCTGCACATAAGGGTGCGTTGGTGATGGGAAAACTGGGATTTGAGGTACGATTTGCTCGCCCATCTCCCATATTCTTCTGATTTGGCACCCTCAGATTTTCATCTGTTCCCAAACTTGAAGAAATTTGTTTCTAGAAAGCGCTTCGCATCCAATGAAAACGTTGAGAGAGCCGTAGATGAATATTTTCACAACCTTCCAGACTCTCACTTCCGGGAAGGAATACTGATGGAAAAACGCTGGACCAAGTGTGTTGAAGTCAAGGGAGATTAAGTAGAAAAATAAAATCATTTTTTAACTAAAGTCGCAGTCTTTTATTGTCAGACCGAGAATTTTTCACCTTACCCTCGTATATAATTGGATTCTTGGTATACTGTGTCTTGCCAAGCCAATGACTATTAAAGTAAATACTTAATATTTTACAAATTTATTTTCTAGATTCCATATTAACTTTAAGTGAAGAAAAAAATGAATGCGTTTTCAACTTTGAAAAATGACTACATTGTTTGACACATTTTTATTTATTTTAAATAACAATTAATTTTCTTTAAGAAGATATTTGGACAAGTTTTAAGTTATTGGGAGTGTGGTATTAGTATCACATTTTAAAAATTTCGATGTTAACGCAATGCATACGGAATTACACGATAAACGTTTTAATTTGTAAATCTCATCCTTAACATAACAAATTTTTTTTTCATCTTTAACCATTCGGTATAGTATTTCATGCTTGTGCAACATGCAGTTGTACTTTATACATCTGATGATGCATACAGTTGCAACATTCAACACGCGAACTTTATAGATTCGGCTATGCATCTAGAACAGTAAATACCGCATTCTTTATTTACAATTCGTCAATTGTTACGCAGCACGTTATGTAAAAGTCCTCAGAATAACAATTAATATAGTATTGTTTTTGTGAAAACAATTGACCTCAAGTGTGTAACGTGTATGTGTTAGGTGGGTTGCGTGCATTTGAGGTAGAGTTGGGGGGGGGGGTAAATTCATCTGACGTTAGTGGTATTGTGAGGCCTTTTTCTGTTGCGAGGTTCAGATTTTATAGCTCACAGGAAAAGAGCCTTGTTACAGCATTCTTCATTGTGGAACGGTTTCGTCTGTATCACCCTTCGAAAGTGGGATTTTAGTTTACTGTTTCGCTGCTGTCACGTTTTCGATAGTAAGGACGTGAATTCTTGGGCACCATACACTCCACAGTAGGTTACTCATCTAATTGTACCTACATTTCGCTGGGCCTCACACAACACTACGGTTTTTTATGTGGAACAACGCATTCAACTGCATTGCTTTATTTTATACAAAAATGAATCGTAAGTTCTTAATATTCAATGTATATGCACGATATTTATTACAAATTCTTTGCAAATAATGACGCCACGCAGTTATATCACAGTACCAAAATTTGCATACGTGTATATGTTTAATTGATTACATGTGTTTTGTATATATAATGCAAATATGAAGAAGTTAAAAATATCCGTATCGCGACTGATTAACTCTTGCCTCTATTTACTAATATAAAACGAGATACGCATAAGAAAGTTATACACTGGGAACATTATATTTTTACCTTCCAACCTACATATACATATGTAGGTGTAGCGCGCGTTGTGTGTGTGTGTGTGTGTGTGTGTCGGGACGGTGGGGGGTGCATGGTGCGGGGGCGTGGTTGTGTATATGTGGGGGAGGGCTATGTGCGTGGGTGCGTGCGTACGTGTGTTATTTTACAACACAAAATAACTTAAGTATATATTGTATATTTTTAAAGCAAGGATAAAACATTGATATTAAACAATGTCCTTAAAAACTCGTTATTCTACATATGCGAGTATAATAGGTTTATACTACAAATTTCAATATTTTAAAACATGGTATACGCATCCCACTCCTACCGCTAATGGTCGCCTAATCTACAGAAGCTTTCCCGAATTCACGTAAGAACGGTTCTACTAGCTTGAATAAACGTACAATTAATTGTTTTAAAATGATTTAAACTTAATTCCAATATATTTAAGCTCTTAAATACGTTCTCTTGCTATTGACCTATCCAGAGAAGGACCATGTTTTTTGAAAGTGCGACTTAAATCTTGCCAATAATACGGGGTTGGTATAAAAGATCAAATTGAATACAAGTAAGTGGTGGTTTTATTTTTCTGTACTACAAATGGGTTTGTGTTAAAAATGTTGTAGTGTAATATGCTTCAAGTAGGAATTATTTCTTTCGACATGTCTGATAGAGAAGAGTGTCTGGTGACGAGGCGTCATTAAAGTTTTTCTGTTCCCGTTTAGATAAAACGTGGGTCATCTTTTGTACGAAATATATGGTGGTTAGTTTATTTACGAATATTCTAAAATGTTTGAGATAATTCGTTACATTATATTGAAATGTATGTGTATACACACTGGAGCATTGTTTATTGCTCCACGTATAATGAATGCTGTGTAAATAAATAAGTAGAATTCCTGTTTATATTTTACTAAATTTTTTTGATTAATTACTACATGTTTTTTGGGACCCAAGAGGCAATTCAACAAAATGTACCGGGTCATTGAAAAAAGGTTGCAGCAATTTCAAAAAATCGTAGCTCGTGAGATATTAAAACGAATATTTTTTTGTTAAATTCGTCAACTCAAAAAGTTTTTTTTTTTTTCGTTTCTTATGTTTCTATGTGCGCTCCGTTGGTAGCTGTGCAAACATCAAGCCGATGGTCGATTTCTGCCCAAAGTGCGCAGGGTCATCCCGGGCGTGATTGTAGCAACAGCAGCGATGGTGCGTTGACTTAAATGTTGCAGATCTCTGATCGGTTCACTGTATACAATGTTTTTAACGTATCCCCATAAAAAAGTCTGGGGGTGTCAAATCGGGGCTTCTAGGGGGTCATTGAATAGGACCGGCTCTACTAATCCAACGATCAGGGAATTTTGCATTCAAAGCGTCTCGAACTTTTAGGGTAGTGTGGGGGCCGTCTTGTAATGTTTGGTTATTTTCTTCAATTGGCCTACTTGCGAGAAAACGTACTATTGAAGCATGTCTAAGTAACCATGTCATGTGATAGTCCGCTCAATAAAAAAGAAGGGCCAATGACCTGGTCATGTATCAAACCGCACCACACGTTTATTTTTGGAGAATCTCACATACTCAATAATTACATTTGGTTGTTGAGATCTCCAAATTATGCCGGTTTATACACCCATTCACATGAAATGTAGCTTCATCTGAGAAGATTACACGTTTTAAAAAACTTTCATCATCGTCAATTTTATTAAGCATGACATTTGCGAACTCAACACGCTTTAGTCGATCCGTTGGCTTAATGTAATGTTTAAGCTGGATTTTGTAAGCGTGAAGACGTAAACGCTTGTGTAACACATTTTGAATTGTTGACTGAGGTATTCCGAGTTGCAAACTTCGCCTCGCAATTTATTTTTTTGGACTTCGAGCAGAACTCTGGCGTGTATGCTCGACTGTTTCGTCATTCGTTTTAGGCCGTCCGAGATCTTCTTCACTTCAACTCTTCTAGTTTCCTGAAACTGTTCATACCACCGTCTAATGCTATTAGCATGAGGGGGATCACTAGCATAAACACGTCAGAAATTGCTCTGAATAACAGGTTTAAACTCCGCTAACCACACGCACTGTGCTTTCTGCTGAACTATCGCCATTGTAATCGTACTCACTACTGAAACTGTGGCGTGGCAGCTTCCTGTCGCGCACTCGTTCTGCGCACCGGCTTAAGGTCACAGGCGGAGTACATTCACATGTAATAAAACTTGAAGTTCCCGATTAGTTAATTAATTAAAACGGGAGATATGATTTTTTGTTATTACAGCAACCTTTTTCAATGACCCGGTATTTAAAATAGATTTATTCAATCGTCCGCGACATAACAGAAACGGAACTTTTTTACAATCTTCCCTTTTAAAAGCACGTTATAGCCCACTTTGAAAGTGTTTTACAACAGATTATGTAGGACATGGAAGTGATTTAAAATAGAAGCATCTTAAATCTTGGATTTACAGATATCTTTATACACTACATGTACTTGACAAGACTTTCACAGTCTAAAATTGGAAAAAGGGTTCACACAGGGCATGCAGTATATGTTAAAGAGCATTACAACTGCTTAATTTAGTACTAATTACGGGAGGGCTTGTCAATATTTTTCTTATTTCAATCTATCCAAATTTTTCATTTTTTAAGCCAAATATACGTTATGTTGACCTCATTAAATTTGCAAGCACCGCTATGCATGTAACTTTACTACTGACTAGATCAATAACTCGTAATTTTTAAACAAGACAATAGGTGATCTCGTTTTAATCTAAAATTATTGGACAACATTAAAAACAAGAAAAAACCTTTCATACATATATTCAAATTGGTGTTACAAAAATCACTTCTTTTTACAAACCAATACTCTAACTTATCTAGCCCTGTACGATTTAACATATAACTCAAAATATACACAATATTACAGTGTTTCAATATCAAACGGTTTCAATAAAACATACTAAATAGGAAGAAAAAGGAATTGTATATGTGTACGGGAAGTCTTCATCAATCCTTTTGTTGTAACTGATTGAACCAGATCGCAAAGTTCAAAAAGGAAACTTAGAAGTGTCACACAATTTCGTACACACCAATTGTTTGCAATGTTACCTTTAGTTTTGCTTAGCTACGAAAAAAATAAACCGTCTTTGAAAAATCTTGGTCACTCGTTCTGCAGCAAGAACTGTAACAAACAAAATACATTCACGTACCACACAAAATGAAAAATAACCGAACGTGTTTCATTAGCTAAGCTATGATTATCAGCGGTCAAGAAAGACGATCTAAAGAAATTTATAATGTATGTACCATCAGGAGTACCCCATCGTTGCTTATCTGGTGAAAGTTATGAAAGTTTAATGAGTTTTGAGTAGCCTAAAGATCCTTGATCGTCATTATTCATTAAAATTTGTTTGTTTCTGAAGATCTAAACGTTTATAGCAATCAAGTTCGTATTTATTATTAACATGTTTGATTAAAGATATCTACTACATGATTTTTTGAAAACTATTATCTGAAGTAGTGACTGTTTTCAAATTAACTTTGGAAAGCATTTTAGATAGACCTTTTGTATAAGCTGGGTAGTTTGATAATTTTACATATTTTGTTTTTTTTGTTCTATAACACTACCTAATGTAGATTATGATTACCCTTAGGAAAGAAACACATAGGGCGAGGGTTAAGAATGTAAGTACACTAGGTACCGCTGGAGAACAAGTCGAAACAAAGTACCTAAAATTACCAAGCTATCCAGCTTATACAAAAGGTGTATCTAACATCCTTCCCAGAGCTAATTTGAAAACAGCACCACTACTTCAGGTAATAGTTTGTAAACTCTTTTAGGCAACCTAAAGGATTAAGTAGATATGCAGGATAAGTCGGGAATTTATAAAATTAATTGTAAACATTGTGAACAAATGCATGTAGGGGTAAACTAAACGATCTATCAAAATTTGCTTTAACTCATATCAGATACAAACGTTGGGATAAGTCTGCCGTAGCCCTACATAGGGTTGGTAAAAATCATTTAGTACGTAAGGCATCGTTCATCAAACATGTTAATAATAAGTACGAGCTTGAATTCTATTAAAGTTTAGAGATCTTCAAAAACCAATAAGTTCTAATGAAAAATGACGATCAAGGGCCTTTAGGCTACTCAAAACTCATTAAACTTTCACAAGATAAGCAAAGAAGCGTTAGTCGCTGATGGTATCTTGTGATGAAAGTACAATGAGTTTCGAGTAGCCTGAATATATATATATATATATATATATATATATATATATATATATATATATATATATATTTCAGGTTTCCACGAGTGTGGTATGCAATACCTTTATTTCTCCGGTGTTCTCTCGCGTCTGCTGCTGTTGTGTTTAACTCCTGTCAGTACAAAAACGACGTCGTTTTTGTACTGGCAGGAGTCAGAGACAACAGCAGCTTAGCTATTGAAACGCGTTTTGTGTCACACGTGGTTTTTTAGAATTTTCTTTATCCGTTAACCGCCATTAGATTGACTTAATTAGAAGCTGTCCTTCAAATATTAAACAACTTCGGCAGCATAGTGCATTCCTATGAAACTGACATTATTAATCGTAAACTAAAGTTTATATTTCACTTTAATTGTTCACTTAATAACCCTTACGGACTTTGATTTACTTGTCTTATAAACATTTCTTTTAAATAACAATTAAGTACTTTAATTAAGTATTTTAATTGGTCATACACCTTACACAAGGTTGCTGTGTTATTTTCCAAGTCTGTCGCTATCCTACAACATTACAACATATTCCTGTCAAAATGAAACTGCAACCTTTCTACCAAAATTTCTGATTTACAGGTTGGGCCGTATGATCGAAAAATGGCTAAAGATTTTAACTCCAAATTGAAAATAAACTTATTATAAAAGTATTTAAAAGATGAAGCAAACTCAAAGTCAAATTTCACTAAACAACCTTTAATTCCATCATTTCGTAATTCTGTAAATTTCATCTCATTCCTCATACTTTAAACAGTTATTTCGCGACAAGTTAGAATTCGATACTACTACTAATATAATATGCTTTTAATATGTGAGAGCGTCTACGTATTGCGTGATAAAATACTGAAGCCGCCATATTGCTCCCGAAAGAAAATTTGGGTCGTCATATTCACTCAACATTGTAATGAAATAATAAACTTTCTGTAACAATTTCATTATTATTTGCCCTTCGGCACTTTGTACAATATTCCTTTATGCAATATGAATCTAATGTTTATCAACGACAGCTTGTTTAATGAATTCCTCTACGTCAAAACGTAAAAGAATCTATTAAAAGTACATAAATAATATAAGAGAATTTATGTTTAGATAGATTCATTCTAGTTTTAAACGTCGTTAATGATATTATGATACGTTAAAAATTGCCGTAGCGTATCCGGAGTCACGTTTCGTAAAATATACAAAAAATTTTGTAGATTTTTTCATTTTCTACGTATCAAAAAAATTTACGTCAAATTATGTCAATTTATGTTACAACTCTGTTTCCCAAATTTAGTTAAAATCGATTGAAGCGTTTAGAAATTATTTTAAAAACTTTGGCGCTCTTTAGCGGCAAAACGAAGCAACTTCTGATATAGGTATGGTTACCCTGATCGCCTATTTTTGACCAAGGAATCTCTGGTTAAATGTTGTACACGCCATTTCCGGACACCCTGTATATTAATCAAATAATGACATTTGTTAAATATGAATATCAACGCTATATTAAAAGTTGTTTTTTGCTTCCTTTTGATATGATTACGTACATATGTTTAAATTAATTTTTAAGGCTTATTTAGTTTTATTTTAAAAACTTTTATAAGAAACCTGTCCAAAATAAATTACCTTTAAGTGTTTATAGTGTTTTCTATAATATTGAGAATTTTTCCGCTATAGACATACGTTATTTTGGGGACTCTGAGTTTTTAGGCCCTAGCGATTACTATGCCAAAGAACTTCTCTTAAGAAAACTTAGTTATCTTTAATGAAAGGCTCTTCGCTTTTTTCTAACGAGTTTTTGAGATATACAGAAAATGTACTTTAGCGCCTTCTATAATATACCTTTGTAAATGGATTTTATCCAAAATTTGATAAAACGGAGTTTTCATTAAAATCGGTTAGGTTTTTTTAAATTATCGTGGCTACACACACGCGGATACGGACACGTACATACGCACACAAACACGTAGGGACCCACGTACGTATGCACAGACATATTCTTACGAACGCACCTTCGCATGCACCCACACTCATGCACGTACACACGCAATTTAGGTGGCCCCTAATCTTAAATCATACTATATCTTTTTTCACTGCGTTACAGAGCGTTGAAAATAGTTTTAAAACCTTTCTTTGATTACGATATGTTCAAAATATATACATTTCAAACGCAGCCGTCGTCGGTAAAAATAAAGAACTGTAACGACAGACCCAATTACTGTAATTACTGTTAATTCAACATTCTCTTACGTTGTACTAAAAATGTTATCTTTTCTTTGTCGTTTCTTGTTTGTTACTGTCAAATCGTAACCAATAATTAGTGACTTATGAAACATCCAACTAATTTTTGAGGAGCTCGCCGATACGCATGGCCGTAATATGGTTAATTTCCGTTTGAAAATAAGATTAGGTGGCGACAGCTAGAGATGTAATGACGTAATGAGTTATTTTGGTTGCCACGGCATAACTCGAATTGAATTTCTGTATTGGTCGATATTTTTTGAATTTGCAGAATTTTTCAACTCGCAAGTTTTAAAATTGACACTGCATGCCTTTTTTCGTACTAAGGGAGGTTTTAATGGCATAATTGAGATATTTACTTGTTGCAATAGTCATAATATTTCAGAAAGGTTTGAAAACGGAAATATTTACATTGTTTGTTTTGTGCGTACTTCTTACCATGATATTGTTTTTTCGGAACATTTATACGAATTTTATGTGGGTGTGTTTGGGTGGATGTGTGCGTGGGTGTGTGCGCGAATGTGTGTGTGAGCGAGAGTGAGTATCAAAAATATAAAAATACCAGCATATCTATTTTAAAGTTATAACTTAATCATATTCTATGTAATTTTTTGATACGACGCGTACTTTGGCTTTAAAAAAATTCCTAAAGTGGAATTTAGTGTTCGTTCAAATTTGTTCAATATCATATTATTTATTTATTAACGGGCCTTACCGACTTTTAGTACAAATCACAAGATTACAATAACGTAACAAAACCTCAAATAGTTAAGTCGTAACGTTCCTAACGTTAACGATCACCTTTACAGGAAAATGTATTAACATATTTTTTAACTATAATTCAATTTTACATACCTTTTCTTTGTAGAGTTTTTTAATACGAAACCAAGTAAAGCTTAAATATTAAATAAGATTATTGCTGTTTTTACAATATTGCGCATTTTCATCATGAATTTATTACGGTAGATAAGGACATTATTTTATAAACCATTGACATATTTCCACCCTTTCGAAAGTAATATTTTGGATGTGAAAGACGTAAAATAAAATAGTATTTACGATTTCCCTTCGGGTACAACTCTCTCATTTCACAATTTAAAACTGTAATACATTACGAAATATTAAGCGTTTGACACATTGCTGCCATGTATTTTTTATAGGATGTTTGAAGTAAAAGATCTAACGTGAACCAAATGACAGAAAATTGCAGTTGGTACAAAGTGTTAAAATTCATTTGTGAAATTGTTTAAATAATTGACACATTTTTTATTAAAGAGAATTTTAATTATTTTACGCAATTAGATACCAGAAAAAATTTGGACAGATAATTTTTGAAATTATACTGAACTTGTAAGTTCCAAAAATTTGTCAATTTTTTTTCAATTTTTGAGTCCAGCTTAAATAACTATTCAAAACTTGTTGTGCACGCGCAAATCATTTACCCATCATATTTCTGATATCTAATTGTATAAAATAATTGAGATCCTCTATGGCAGAAATTTGTCAATTATTTAAACATCTCGTTTTTTTTGCAGCTTTACACGCGTATTTTTTAGCACTTTGCCCACCTGGAACTAACTTTATGCCGTTTGGCTTACGATGGATTTTTTGTTTTAAATCTATGTATGTACACTGTGTCCCATTTTCTGAGATGATATAAAATAGAGGGCGTTCCGTTTAAAATAACCGAGATAACCATGGGTGTGAGTTTTGGATCACCCTGTACAAAAAATAAAAGTTATCACAAAAGTGATAAGTTTTAACAAAACCGGACTATCACGAAATTATTTAGCCCATGGGAGATTAGCCCTCAAATGTTTATTTTAAATAATACAGGGTGACGATTTCATTACGATTGTCACATAAAAATGGCCATATCTTTAAAAATTTGACATAATATACAGGGTGTTCCATTTAAAAAAACATAAATTTGATATCCTGTGACTGTACGAAATACCTTGAATATTATTAAATAATTTTAAAATGTGCAGCTTGACCTTATGAATATCTTTTATTTAAAACTTTTTTTCGTAACTCTCAAGATAACGGAGTTATCGAACTCCGGATTATAAGTTGATCACCCTGTATAATGATTTCTTTATTAGAAAATTTGACTCTTTTCTGTTAAACTATTTTCTCAATATTTAATGTGTATTCTTTTAAAGGCCAACTACGTTTTCAAAAATAGTTACTTTATGAAGTTACCTTATACAGCGTCAGAAACAAATAAACTGCATCATATGGGACCAAATTTTAATAACCTTGTTTGGATTTTATAGAAAAACACATTTAATATGGCACTACTTTAAATAAAATGTGTTTGGAATAAAGCATTGTCGAAACTAAGAAGATTTTTGTAGGTTGCGTCCAAGGATTATAAACTATAATATAATCCTTGGGTTGCGTCGTCTTATTTTGCAACAGTGTTGTAATTTACGAAAGATGGGCAAAAAATATAAATTATCTTATACAGCTTAAATTTTGCGTGTGAGCTAAAAATTTTATTTGGAAAAACTTTTTCTGATAATATTTTTCGATGCCTTGAGAAATAACCCCACTTTTGAATTTTTTGGAAAGTAATGCGAATCACGTGACTATTATTTTTTGGTTAATTTTCATATCGATCGAAGCAGAAATTGATGCCAAAGTTAAATTTCGAATAAAGCTATTAATTAAAAAATTCCATATGATGCGGACTTTACTGGTTACACTGTACACTGTGTCCCGTTTTGGTTGAGATTATAGGGTATCTCGTTTGGGAGCAAAGATAGAAACATCCGGTTTTCGCGACCTTGTTCTACTTTTTCGTGAAACGACAGATGCCACAAGCAGAATTATTTAAGCACCCCTCGTAACTGCTTTGCCTTGTAATTTATCCAGATGGTGAAAAGTGGGTGTTATACAGAATTTTCCAGATAATTTAGTGGCGTGCATAGTTTTCCCAACAAAAAGTCAGTTGCATCGCAATAAACCAGTTTTTTTTATGGAACACCCTGTATATTTTTTTATTATTAATAGTGCTTACTCTCAGCTATATATTGTGTGGCACTTCTTTTGCATTATTAACCTCAAAAATGAATGTGTCCTTAATTTAACATTTTGATGATATAGTTGGCCATGGAACCTAAACTTCAGTATAAACGTGTATTTTCTTGAACGTCCAAGATATATTTGAGTATTAAAAAAGGGCTACTAGATTTTTACTGCTTTATCATAATTATAAATAAATACGCGATTATAATAAATCTAGGGACTTTTACGCAGAAATGCAAAAATAATAACAAAAATTACGCAAATTAGGTTTTTCAAACATATTCAAACTGGCAATTTTTTTTTATTGGGTAAAATGCATCTTACAGCTTCAGAAAAAACTATTAATGGCAATAAAACTTAGAAATAATACTTTATATCTAAATTTGTAAGTAGGCTGGGCCTAGTCTAATCTAAACATAATAGACCTGTCAAATATGATTAAAATTATTTCTGTGCAACAATCGTATTGTTTATTAAAAATTATTATTAATTAATAATAATTTTTAATTACATATTTACTTTTGAACTTATTCGTTAATAACAAAAACTTATAATAATCGTTTTAATTTTTCAACTTTGACAAAATTGTTTACAGTATCTTTAACAATTCTTACAAATATTACTACTGACGAAGATAACTGTAAGTGTTATCGAAACGTTTAGATTGTATAATTTAAATACACCATTAAAAATCCCAAAAAAGATAAGTATTTTATTATAATAATCGTATTGTTTGTTCACTGTGCATAATATGGCAGAAAATCAAAATTTTGAAAACTTTGAAAAATATGATATGCTGATTTGCTTTGGTCAGAGTAATGAAAACGCCGACGCAGCAATAAATTTGTATTGTAACAGGTAAATGTAGTTTCCTTGGTATTAATTTAACTTGACATCTATGTAGGTTTCCAGAAGGGAAATAAAATCAGGTTTTATAGATTAAAAAGAAATTTAATTGATTATCGATCATTTTCTAAACCCAGGTCAAAAAAAATATAATAAAGAAAATCGAGAGAATGATGAGGTTACCGTTTTAGCCAGTGTGGAGGGTAATCCTATGAGTTCTTGCAGACCTATAGAAAGTAGTATTGGAGTTTCGAACGTACGCTGAACGTAGGTTAATATTTTGCAATTGGTACTTAAACATGTTAAATATAGTACCCAACTTGGGAAGAAATGTCAGATGGTCAAACAAGGTAGATTTTAGCAATTCAGGTGTTTTAAACAGACACAAAATCAACACCAAATATTCCCCCAAAGACAACAAGGATGATTTGGACTAAACGTTTCCTGCTTTATATTATGATCAAAAATTTAATTTTACATTTTCGATGGAAACTTATCCGCTATTTGGACATTTTAGAAATGGTTGTGCCTGAATTATTAGATGACATTCCTTTAGCTCGCTTGAACCAAATTCATTTCCAACAGGATGGAGCCCCATCTCACAATGTGTAAATTATGCACTCGTAATAGATGAATTGGCACTAACGGGCCGATAAGATGGCCTCCTAGGTCTCCGGACTTGTCAGTCTTAGATTTCTTTTTATGGGTTTACTTGCAAAATAAAATATGTCACACTCAATATGATAATATTTAACGTTTGACAAATGCAGTTAGAGAAGCTTTCAGATATTTACAAGATCAATGCTATAGAACGAATTGGAAGAGTGTGTGAAGCATGTATAAGACATCAGTTCGAATATCTCTTTTAATAATTTATATTAGGCTTGTAAAGTTGCGGGTATTATGTTCAGTTTTAATTTTGTGTTTGCATAAATTAACCCTCAACCTTGTTTTTCATGGCCAACTATATCATCAAAATGTTAAATTAAGGTAACGTTCATTTTCAGCTTAATAATAAAAGTGCAATATATATATATATATATATATATATATATATATATATATATATATATATATATATATATATATATATATATATTGTTCACATTAAGTATTAAGAAAATAGTTTAATTGAAAAGAGTCAAATTTTCTAATAAAAAAATCATTATACAGGGTGATCAACTTATACTCCGGAGTTCGATAACTCCGTTACCTTGCGAGTTACGAAAAAAAGTTTAAAAAAAAAGTTATTCATAAAGTCAACCTGCACATTTTAAAATTATTTAATAATATGCAGGGTATTTCGCACAGTCACATCATATTAAATTTGTTTGTTTTTTAATGGAACACCCTGTATATTATGTCAAATTTCAATTAAGCTTAATTTTCCTATTCCAATGATAAAGGTTTTTAGTAGGTTCTACAGGGTACTTTTAAAGATATGGCAATTTTTATGTGAAAATCGTAATTAAATCGTCCCCTATATTATTTAAAATAGACATTTGAGGGCTAATCACTCTTGGGCTAAATAATTTCGTGATAGTCTGGTTTTGTTAAAACTTATCACTTTTGTGAAAAGTACTTAAGAAATACTTTTACTCTTCTTAAGCATTCCCTATACCTAAATCTGACAGTTATTAATTTATTTAGATTTTTAAAAATAAAAGCGAAATTTTTGGCTTAAATTATTATTTGACAGAGGGTAGTATTATTTGTCTATCAAGCTTGTAATAGTATATTACATACCGAGGTGGAAAGTCTTCCATTCCTGTCGAGAAGTTATTCACGAGCACCTCAAAGTGAACTAGTTCTCTAGTAATGTACTTGCCGAGGTTTGTATACATTTTATTCACAATTAAAGAACAAGCAACATTATACAGTTCAAATCAAAAATTTTTGAACAATCGATTTTAGTTATACGGTTAATTTCCTTGTTGTCTACGTACAAATTTTGAGTTCATCTTGAATTTTTCTAATAAATTCGTCGATATAATCTGGATACTAGGTAAATGTCATAAAAATTTCCTGCTAGCAGTAAGGGTGAATCACGATAGATTTCCAGGGCGCCGAGTGCCTGAAAATGGAATTTCGAAAAAGTGATGGATTGATTTAATCGTACAGGTACTGTAGTATATGAAAACAAGGAAAAAAACGAAAACCATTGTTACAGAGGAAAATGAACTGAATGTATTGTCAGTTACAGATGATCCCAATAAAAGTATAAGAGAAATTTCCAGGGAACAAGAAATAAGTTATGGAAGTGTACAAAAAATACTATATAAAAATAAGATGCACCCATATCATATTCAATTGCACCAGGAATTATATTTGGATGATGATTTTCGACGAAGAATAATTTTTTGTAATTGGGCCCAAAGAAAAATTCGCAATCAAAGAGATTTTTTTGATTATGTACTTTTCGTGGATGCCGCGACATTCCATAAAAATGGATGTTTAAATAGACATAATTTTCATTACTATTCATGAGAAAATCCTCATATAATAGTTTCTACTTCCAACAAGATGGTCTTTAAATGTTTGGGGTAGTATTTTTGACGATATCGTGATTGGACCATATTTTTTCGAGAAAACGTTAAACGGTGAAGTTTATTTAGATTTTCTAAAAAATCCGTATCCTATGCTTCTTGAAAACGTTCCCCTGCGTATACGTATACAGTGCATGTGGTATTTACATGATTGGGCTCCCATACGTAATAACGCACTGAATCACGGTCAACTACAGATCAGTTTCCAGGACGATGTAAGGGCCAATTCCGTGGCCTGCAAGATCACCTGGTCTAACAAAAGTAGATTTTTTTCTGTGGGGGTATGTGAATATAAATTACCTGTAACTACTTTAGAGGACATGAAAAATAAAATTATAGTGGTTTTCCGAAACATTAGTATCCCAATGGCTAGAAATGTAAGTAGAGAATGTGAAGATCGGCTACATTGTTTAAATGTAATGGGAGGCTACTTTAAGCAGTTAATATAAATATCACTTCATCGAAACACTGTATTTCGTCACTATGATTAAACTGATTTAAGTTCAACCTCCTGATGACGATGTGATGTCAATGAAACGATCGTCTAGTGATGAAATACTACTTAAAAAGTTTAGGTTCGCCCTCCTGAGGACGTGTATATGGTCAACAAAATGATTGTCGGTCAATGAAACACTGTGTTTCGGTAAAGTGCAGGTATGTATTTTGCTCAATCTACAATGTTTTAATGTCCAGATTAAAACTTTGTTACCTAAATATTATTTTGTTACCCATTTTTTAGAATTTTGTTTCATTTATTATTCTTAGTCTCTGTTATACCTAGTTTTGTTAAACAATATGTGGTTTTATTTGCAATAGTTTATACTTGTATGTCTTTTTCACCTGACAATAATAGTATTGATACAGAGCTGATTAAACTTACAGTATTTTCAAATAATACATTACAGTCTTGAAAAAAATAAAAATTTGATGTTATGCCAAAAATGTCCCTTTTATTTTTAAAAATCTAAATAATTCAATAACTGTAAGATTTAGGTATAGGGAATGCTTAAGAAGAGTAAAAGTATATCTTAAGTACTTTTGATGATATAAAATAGAGGGTGTTCCATTTAAAATAACCAAGATAATCATGGGTGAGTTTTGGATCACCCTGTAGAAAAAATAAAAATTATCACAAAAATGATTAGTTTTAACAAAACCAGACTATCACGAAATTATTTTACCCATGAGAGATTAGCCATCAATTGTTTATTTTAAATAATATAAGGTAACGATTTCATTTTCACATAAAAATGGCAATATCTTTAAAAGTACCCTGTAGAATCTAGTAAAAACCTTTATCATTGGAATAGGAAAAATGAGCCTAATTGAAATTTGACATAATATACAGGGTGTTCCATTAAAAAGACATAAATTTGATATGCTGTGACTTTATGAAATACCCTGTATATTATTAAATAATTTTGCAGCTTGACTTTATGAATAACTTTCATTTAAAAATGTTTTTCGTAACTCTCAAGGTAACGGGGTGATCGAACTACGGAGTATAAGTTGATCACCCTGTGTGATGAATCGAAACTGGATTTTACAAATTAGGCCCCTAGTATCAGAAACTCATTAAAGATGTGTCAAGAAAAACAATTGTTTGTATTGAACCCAACGGAAGGCACACGGAAATGTAATTTTAAATGTTTTTTAAATTTGACTCTTTTCAATTAAACTAGTTTCTGAATATGAATGTGTATTGCTTCTAGACACAAACCACGTTTTCAAAAATAGTTATTTTATGAAGTTACCTTATATGTATGACCAAATTTTAATAGCCCTATTTGGATTTTGTAGAAAAACACACATTTAAAACAGCACTACTTTAAAGAAAATGTGTCTGGAATAAAGCCTTGTCAAAACTAAGAAGATTTTTGTAGGTTGCGTTGAGTCTTATTTTGCAATTTACAAAAAATGGGCAAAAAATATAAATTATGTTATACAGCTGAAATTTTGCACGTAGGTTAAAAATTGCATTTAGATAATCTTTTTCTAATAATTTTTTTCGATATTTTGAGAAATAACCTCACTTGAATTTTTTTTTGAAAAAATTAAATTTGACTGATAATGCGAATCATTCGACTATTATTTTTGGTTAATTTTCATCTCGATCGAAGCAAAATTGATGCCAAAGTGAAATTTCGAATAAAGCTATTCACAAAAGATCCCATATGATGCGAGCTTTACTGACCACACTGTATATAAAAGAATCATTGTTTGTGTGTAATTGATGTTTGAAAATTTGGCTGTATGAAATGAATGATTGAGAGTTGTTTGTGTTAGAAAACGTCAATACCAAGATTGATGTCTATAGTTTTCAAGACTATATCTGTTAGTATTTTAGTAATGGCATTTGAAAAATTATGTCACCCATCCAAGTACTAACCGCTTAACTTCGGTGATCGGAAAATTATTAATACAGATAGCTAAGCGCGCCGGGTACTGCTGTATCTTAAATTGTAAAATGAGTAGTACCCAAAAGCAAGTCGTAAATATATCTTACTGTACATCTTTCACACCTAGTGGAATAAAATCGCAGTGAAATTATGACTTTGAGTGACACCGAGTAAAGTAAAACCAAGTAAAACCTATACCATCTTGTAGAGAAAGAACACTTTGGGGCATAGGAAATGGAAATGTAAAACTTTTTAGTAGGACCGAACTTTGCAAATGGCGCTTAAACGCGACTGAGGTCGAGTTAGAAAAACTACGTTTTTCTTAACATTAACCGTTGTAACAATTTAAGCTTTTATTCTAAAGTTCTGATTTTTGCATACATACAGGGTGGCGCATTAGTGTGACAGAGTCCCATATCTCCTTTATTTAAAGAGATACAAAAACAAAATTAAATACAAAAGTTGTAAGATATGTTCTGGTGCATATTCCAAAAATATTTTTAATTATACAGGGTAGATCATAAAAGCTTAGAAGTAATTTTAAATTTTTTTTAAATAGAAAACCCTATATATTATTACATATTTAGATTCTACATACAATTTTAGACACATTTTATATATTAAGTCTAACCGTTTTTGACAAATTTCAAATTTTTTGTCAGAAATGACGTTTGCAGGCCAAAACATAAGTGGAAATCTTTTCTAAACGAAGCCTTTATCAATTAGTTATGGTTGGTTTCCTTGGAAATGGGAACCTACTCTAATGGGCTGTATTGATATTTTTGTAATACATTCATACAGGGTGATCAAAAATGGACAATAAAAAGTAGATTCAAAAACCTATCATTTTTTTTAATGAAACCCCTATTTTTTAATTCTATCTTATTTAGCATTAAAAATAAGGGTGACTTTGTATAAGAGTGTATATTCCAAAAAATTGTAGTTTTTGAAATAATGACAATTTAACATTTTTTTATTGTAAAAAGGCTATACGGCTTTCAAGTTTTGTTGTTAGTTGGCCGTGACGGCGAGGCGTGGCATATAAAAATAATAGAGATCATCAGAAACGTCATTATTTATTGTCAGTTGATAATTTGTGTGATGCATTAGTGTATTTTATAGCAAATTGATTTAAAACTTGAATTAAAATTGTAAATAATGAATTTTTCGCAAGCCGAGATGGTTGATATGATTTTTGTTTTGGGAGCTAGTGATAAGAATACGCTCTTAGAAAGAAGACTGTATCAACAACGGTTTCCAGAGAGACGGCAACCTGAAAGAAGGGCATTTGAAAAGCTTTTGGAGCGTTTTGAAAGAACTGGCAATGTGTTATATGAAAAAATACTAGGAAAAACGTGCACAGACTGAGGAAAATCAATTAAATGTACTATTAACAGTTACCGCAAATCCATATACTTCAAGAGTTGGTTCCTGAAGATTATCAAAGGCGACTGGAATTTTGTCAATGGGCTCAAAACAAAATAAACCAACAAAGAAATTTTGTTCATTTGATTTTATTTACAGATGAGGCCACATTTCACAGAAACGAAAGTGTAAACAGACACAATTTTCATTACTATTTTACCGAAAATCCACATTTTGTAAGATATACTTCTCAAACTAGATGGTCTTTAAATGTTTGGGGAGGTGTTGTCGGTAATCGTGTAATTGGACCAAAGTTTTTGATCAACGAGTAACAGGGAAGTATACTTAGACTTTCTGCAAAACCATCTACCTAATTTGTTGCATCAAGTGCCACAGGATACGCAACAAGAAATGTGGTTTCTTCATGATGGTGCCCCAGTACATCATACAGGTCCGATAATAACTTTTTTAAATGCTAGATATCCAGAATGTTGGATTGGGAGGGGAGCGCCTGTTGCTTGGCCTGCTAGATCCCCAGATCTTACTAAAACGGACTTTAGCATAGGGGTACGTCAAAGAGCAGGTTTATAAAATACCGCCTACAACAAAGGAAGACATGAAGATTAGGATTAGAAACTGTTTTCAAAACATTAGTGTTGAAATGTGTAGAAATTTAAGCAGCGAATTTGAGAGACGTATTGCATTGTGTATTCAAGAAAGAGGCGGACATTTCGAACAACTTATTAGGTAGTACGTATTTGACGTGTTTCTAGTACTTTTATCTGTATAATTAGTTACAGGTTTAGTTACATTAGAGGTGTTAAGTTTATGATTAGGATTAGGACATAATTTGTTGGGTTCAATAAATTGTAATATTTCGATCTGAAGTGCTCGATTTTTTGTTTCGCCGCCCCGCCGTCACGGCCAACTAACAACAAAACTTGAAAGCCGTATAACCTTTTACAATAAAAAATGTTAAATTGTCATTATTTCAAAAACTACAATTTTTGGAATATACACCTTATACAAAGTCACCCTTATTTTTAATGCTAAATAAGATAGAATTAAAAAAGATTATAGGTTTCTTGAATCTACTTTTTATTGTCCATTTTGATCACCCTGTATGAATGTATTACAAAATATCAATACAGCCCATTAGAGTAGGTCCCCATTTCCAAGGAAACCAACCATAACTAATTGATAAAGGCTTCGTTTAGAAAAGATTTCCACCTATGTTTTGGCCTGCAAACGTCATTTTTGACAAAAATTTGAAATTTGTCAAAAACGGTTAGACTTAGGTATAGGACATTATACATAAAATGTGTCTAAAATTGTATGTAGAATCTAAATATGTAATAACTGTATAGGTTTTCTATTTAAAAAAAATTTAATTACTTTAAGCTTTTATGATCTACCCTGTATAATTAAAAATATTTTTGGAATATGCACCAGAACATATCTTACAACTTTGATTTAATTTTTTTATATCTCTTTAAATAAAGGAGATATGGGACTTTGTCACACTAAGCGCCTCCCTGTATACCAAAATATGAGCGCTTCTAACAACAATTCAGGAATTTTGAAAATGTTTACAGTTTTTTAAATAAAGTTGAAAAGGTAAAATTATCAAAATCGTGCATGCAAAACTTCACCCTGTGGCGAGCTATGTGAATTATTGAATAATAATAACGTCGATGTTTCGACATGTTTTGGACAAGTTTATTTTAATTAATTAGCATATTTATTAAATTAATTGTTTTCGATTTCAAAATTACATTTTAGAAAATGATGTTTTGTAATCTTTTTCGGAAAATCACCGCTACTCTACATTTATAAATATTCTTATTTATTTCTAGATATAAAGCTAACGTATATGATTTCTAGAAAGGTATGTGCCGAGAGCGCTAGTGCCGTTCTTGGCAACACCGCGCGTTTTAAGACTAACGGATAAAGATTCATATTTCTGTAACTATTGAAGTTAGCGACTTAATTTTTTAACTTTCTACGTTTTCTGGCTACATTTGAGTGTATATATATATATATATATATATATATATATATATATATATATATATATATATATATATATATATATATACAGGGTGACATAGAAAAAGTGCCATACATAGTGCCACGCGATAGAGGACATTAAAATAAGAAAATAGTTCCTATGAACTTAGGTCCGCAACGCCTTCGTTTAAATTTGTTGAAATTTAATTATTTTTGTTTTTTTAAATAATTACATTTATTACAATGATGTAATAAGCGGACGAAATTTTGTATACAGGGCTTTTATCACACAGAATTCAAATATGACCTTAGTTCTTTTATTACTGATAGAGGGCGCCACATACAGGTTTCCATCTTGCTTAAATCGGCCCTAACTTTTTTGCCTTACACTGTATGCCATTTTCGACTGGAAAATTTATTTTCCCATCTTTTCTGCTTCAGAAAGGTATACCTCATTGAAGTCGCTAGGACCAACGGTTTACGAGGAAAATGCATCCGATGCATGCAAACTTGACCGAGAAACTCGATCAAATTTCTCCAAAGCTCAACGTATCTATCGAGAATGATATCCTTTAGGACAGGTTCCTAATGTTCAAACATTTATTGACGTTCATAGTCGTTTGGATGAAGATGGGTGGTGAAGATGTCTGTTTAAAAAAAGTTAATAATGGGAGTTGCCAGAACTCGTCGCACTGTTGAAAAGGAATAACCTGAACACATTAGAATATGTTTCGTTGGACATTGTTGCAAGAGTGGACTTTATGTTGATGGCAAGCTAGCTCACTTTCCTGAGTGGTAAGGAAATTTCTTGAAAGGAGGTTTGAAAATAGGTGGATTTGTCGTGGGGCTTGTAATATGATTACTGCTCTTCAGTAATAAAAGAACTCAGGTCATATTTGAATTCTGCGTGATAAAATCTGTATACAAATTTTCGTCCGCTTATTACATCATTGTACTAAGATATTAAGAAAAAACAAGAAAATAATTAACATTCAACACCCTATATCTTTTAAACGAAGACGTTGTGGACCTAAGTTCACAGGAACTTTTTCTTATTTTAGTGTCCTCTATCGTGTGCACTATGCATGGCACTTTTTCTATGTCGCCCTGTATATATTTGTGTGTGTTGGTGCGTGGGCGCATGTGTGTCGGCGTGCGTGCGTGCGTGTGTATAGAAATTTTCAATAATTCACATAGCTGGCGCAGGGTGATGTTTTGGATGCACAATTTTGATAACTTCATTTTTTCAACCTTATTTTAAAAAAACTGTAAACATTTTCAAAATTCCTGAACTGCTATTAGAAGCGCTCATATTTCATGTATATGTGTGCAAAATATCAGAATTTTAGATTAAAAGTTTAGTTACAACGGTTAATGTTAAGAACTCGACCCCAGTCGCGTTTAAGCGCCACTTGCAAAGTTCGATCCTACAAAAAAAGTTATACATTTCAAATTCGTATGCTCCAAAGTGTCCCCTACAAGATGGTATAGGTTTCATTTGGTTATACCAAGAGCGATTTTACACCACTAACCCAGAATATTTCCAAATGTTAGAGATATGTCTATAGTTTATAAAGTAGAGTCATTATCTGCCAATCTATAATTATTGTAAAAAATGTATTATTTCATTTCTTTTAATTTCCACTTTGCAGATTGGAAGGTCATGTGTTGTTCCATATCAGATATTTAATATAACAATTGCCACATTAACAATAATAAAAACAGATATTTCTTCCCATTTAAGTCTAATGCAACACTTAGCTAAATTATGTACTATACAATTAATAACAATTTATAAAGTGGTTTATTTTTCAGGCAAGATTATGCTGGTTCATCGGGTGAAGCCATTTTAGTGAATTTCATGGGGGTTGTGATCTTATCATTCGGATTAATGGTTTTATATCTTGTGTACAATCCGATTTATAAACGTATAGCGCTAGCAGAGGATGAAATTACTTTGCCTAATCGATTAGATGAATAATTGATCAAATTTTTTTATTTATTTTTAAAGTGAATATATTGGTGATATGTCTGGGATTTGTCAAAAATAAGGATAAAGTAATTTTGTTTCTTTTAAAAAATGTATAACCCTCAGTTCCTAAGAATTGGTGCTACATTGTCTATATAAGCACAATTTTATTTTATGTATACAGTATATGTACATAACAGCAGATTTTTGTTAATAAGCTGAATTACATAAATTCTGTTTGTCACATATCAATTATATGTAAATTATATACTTAATATGCTCAAAGGATAACCATTCGTACAAATTCAAACAAAAACAAAAATTTTTCATGACATTATGCTACACGAAACATATGTGTTTGGATGAATACATAAGTATGATTAATGATTTCAAAATATGGTGCTAAGTGATCACATAAGTTACTATAATGTTTTAAGCAGAACATTACATTACAAAGTGTAGACGAGTGGTTACCCTTTCATAATGGTCTAGCCAATTTAAATTCCTATAGGAATGATAATTTTATCTAACAGTGGTGCTTACATGATTTGTGATTTTTTCTGTTACTTGCTATTTTTATTTACATACATATATACAAATATATATAATTGGTGTTACGCATGAATTATCTATTTCTCTTATCCAAAAAGCCTTTAACCTTAGATAAGAAAAGTTTGTAATTACACCAACAAATATTATCCATATTGTATGTCAAAATGTTGTCAAGAAGAATTATTAACTTCAGTAAATCTATTTACGCAAAATATTCAACTGAAACGAAAAATGTGGTTTCAACAGCTTTGTATCAATTGCACGTAGATCAAGGAGGAAAAATTGTTAATTTTGCTGGTTATTTTCTGCCGGTACAGTATAATGACCTTAGTATTACTCAATCTCATATTTATACCCGCACAAATGCATCATTATTTGATGTATCTCACATGCTACAAACAGAGATAACAGGTAAGTCATTGCTTTTCAAACCACAATTTAAGAAAACCACATTAGGTACAAACTGTATCAAATTTTTCGAAAGACTGTGTACTGCTGATATAAATAGTATGAAAGAGAATACTTCAGTTTTAACCGTTTTCACCAACAACTCGGGAGGAATTTTAGATGATTTAATTATTACAAAAATTAACAATCAGCATTTGTACATTGTATCTAATGCAAATCGAAAACTTGATGATCAACGCCTCATCCTGGATGCTTTTGTAACCTTACCACTACAGTTATGCATTTAAACCAACAATCTATTTTAGGAAGATTTCAAAAAGTCTGACAATGGCACTAATATCAAGATACACTTCTTTGAACCTTCAGAGCGTTCATTACTTGCACTTCAAGGTCCTAAATCTGCTGACGTTCTTCAAGCTATCACAGATGTTCCCCTGAAGGATTTATATTTTATGAACTCGACCACGGCTATTGTTGATAACGTAGAAGAATGTAGAATTACCAGATGTGGATATACTGGTGAGGATGGGTTTGAAATATCTATACCATCTAACAGAGTTAACAAAGTTGCTAAAACTATCTTAAGAAATACGGATGTGAAATTGGCCGGACTTGGAGCTAGAGATTCCTTAAGGTATATTTTTTAATTTTATTAACTTTTCATGACTTCATCTGTTTTAGATTGGAAGCTGGATTATGCCTGTACGGCAATGACATAACAGAGCGAATATCCCCAATTGAAGCAGGACTTACTTGGTTGGTAGCAAAACCAAGACGAGAACGTAAGGATTTCCCAGGTGCTGATATCATCGTAGATCAAATTAAAAATGGATGTCGGCAAAAACGTGTCGGATTTATACTTGAATCAGGTCCTCCTGCTAGGCACAATACCCTTGTTTTTAATAATGAGACTCAAAAGCAGATTGGCATTGTTACGTCCGGTTGTCCAGGACCCTCACTAGGAAAAAATATTGCAATGGGTTACGTTTCGAGTGAATTTAGTAAAGTGGGTACGCGACTTAAATTAAAAATTCGAGAAAGATATTATGACACTGTCATTACTAAAATGCCATTTGTAAAAGCAAATTATTATAATAAACCGAAATAAGTAAACAATTGTTGTGGGTGGTTGGGAGAGTGTGTGCGTGCGTGTGTGTTGTTTGTTGCCAACTAAAATGGGGTAAATATAGATAATTAGTGATATCTTAATTCGTTATTTAAATTTACTATATCTCAAAATAATTCTATAATTTAGAAAAAGAAAAAAAATCAAAGAACACAAATTTAGTGTAGAAAAATTAATCGCCTATTTTTAACAGTGATAATGATGCTCTTAATGGCCCAATTTTGTTCAAAAAATAAATAAAATTTAAACAGAACTAGTGGTTTTTATCTTCTTGCCTTTTTTGTAAATGAATATTCTCTTTCGCTCTTGATTATGAGTTTACCACTTGTAAGTTTTGGTAACCTTTAATTTTAGTGAACTGAGCATTATTTTAATTATGCGATGAATATTTGAGCGGCTTCTTCGTAACATGACTCACGTTGCATCAAACTCGTGTCTCTATGATTCTGGAAAAGATTGGCCCCTAGTCAACTCTTCTTCATACGAATAAGGCGACTGGCCCAGACGGTATCCCAGCTATTGTCTTAAAGAAATGTTGCGCCGAACTAGTACAAGTCCTATCTAAGCTCTGTCTTCTTGAGAGTTTACTTTATCATGTAATGTTCAACCTATTCCGAAAAAAAGGCGATATGACCGATCCCGCGAACTACTGACCAATTGCCATCACTTCCATTTTGTCTAAAATCATGGAAAATGTCATCAATCATCAACTGCTCGCGTTCCTTGAAACTTACAAACTCCTTTGTGATCACCAATATGAGTTTAGGTAGAGTCGTTCAACAGGTGATCTTCTTTCATATGTGACCCAAGTTTGGAATAATACATTAGAACAATCCGGTGAAAAAGTTGTAGTCGCTTTAGACATCTCAAAGGCATTTGACCAAGTTTGATATGCTCATCAACTGGGTTTCTAGTTTTCTTGATAAACGCCGAATACTTGTCGTAGATGATGACTATTTTTCAAAACAAGTTAGCGTTAACAAGGGCGTGCCACAGGGATCAGTTATAGCACCTACACTTTTCCTGCTATACATAAATGACCTTATTTCTTCAACAACTAAACCGATCCATTGGTTTGCTGACGACAGCACTCTTCATTGTAGTTCATCTCAGTCTACTCATAATGGTAATCTACCTTCTATGGCTCAAGACATTAAAGCTGACAGAAAATTCAATCAACAAAGACATTCAATGTATTCTCGAATGGGAAAGCCATAATCTAGTTAAATTTAATGCTAACAAAACTCAGTGTTGCCTCGTGTCCGCCAAAAAAGGTCAATCATTTCTTGTTGCAAGTATGAATGACTCAGATCTTAAGTTTCACACACATGCTATTAAAATAGGCTTTTTGTATAGATCTAAGCACTACTTTACCTTCCGACAACTCTTTCTACTGTATAAGGCGTAACTTCGACCTCATCTAGAATATAATTCTCACCTCTGGGTTGGTGCTCCCCAATACGCTCTCGATATCTTTAATCGTAATCAAAAGAGAGCAATTAGGCTTATAAATGACCCGTCCTTAACTTCTTACAGACGGTCCCTTGAGAATAGAACAATGGTTTCAGTTCTTTGTATTATCGGTATTTCAATGGATATTGCGCTGTTGAATTAGATTCTTTGATACCATCTCGGGCTACCTTTGCTAGGAATACTCGGTTCGTATTCATTCACATGATCAGTATGCATTGCAAATCTCCACTTGTCGTACCAAACGGGCGCAATCTACATTCTTCTACACGGCTTCTAAACTCGGGAATGATCTCCCTAGTTTCTGTTATGATATGAAAACATTTAAGGCAGCTGTTCATAGGCATCTCTTGGCAATTCAATGTCCCACTATCCATGCCAGTAATATTCCTGAGTGCTTTAGCACGATAGGCCAAATTTAGCCTGTTCAGGTCCAAAATTATTACAAAAAAATCCAATTTAGTATCTACATAACAGTAAATGTCAAATTTTGGCAGTTTTAATTTAATTAATAAAATAAAGCAAGCTTCTTAGTTGTCAAATCTGCATATTTCTATGCAATCATTTCGTTTAAAATGCTCAATAATTGTGATTGTGTATCACAAAGCCAAAAAATTAGTGTTTGCGAGTATGAGTAAATTTACAAATGCGCGAATATCACAAAGGGATATGTAATACACAAGATTCTTTTTGTCGGAATTAAAAAAAATAAACATTTTTACTAAAATTACTCTTCTATATATCCACCTGCCAATGGAAAATAACTTGGTTACACCATAATGTTTAGTGTGAAAACACTAATCATGATAGGTAACATAACCTCAAATTTATCAGGTTTATTTTTTTTGAAGCACTAAAATTTATTAATTTGGTGATATCAGGTCTACCAAGCAAAACGTCTACAGTAATATTTTGTCGAACATGTCCGACAGACGACAAACTATAATTTTCGACGGTAATATAACAAGACCTCGATAAACAGTCGACTATTTTTATTGCATTTAAATTTTAAAATCAATTTGTCGAGACGTAATTTTGGCAGTAATAATCTTTTTTACCGTTCTAAGCTCCTAAAAATGTCCCGCCACTGATTGGATTTTGCTCTTTAACGATCTTGACCTAGATTTTATGACAAAGCATTTTTGTACGAAATTTCATACCGATAACTTTAATGGTTCAAAAGATATAGCGCGCACAGGCCGACAGGAATTTTGTTTTCTAAAAATGTGTTTTTCGTACTGTTTTGGCCGGAAGGAAAGGTCACGTATTTCATTCCCTCCCCAAGGGGGAGAGCGGACTGTTTGAACTTTCCAAGCTCCTTCAGCCACAATCATCGATTCCCAGAATACATTACGTATATATGCATGGTGGGATTAAGGATGGCTGTGGTCAGGATAGGATCGGAAGGAACGGAGTTAGGGTCTGAGGGGGAAAATACTACCCCAGCATTCGCCTAACTAGCCGCACATGGTGTGCATATACGCAGTGACCATGCCGCTACATGTGTATGAGGAAAACCCCCTCAAAAAACCTCCTACAAGTTGACGGTAACGAGAATCGAACCCCATTACCTCCCGAATGCTAAGCAGGTCGTGTCACCACTACTCTACCAGCTCGGTGTTTATGCCATAAAACGGCGAGAAATGCAAAAAAAAATTGAAGTTTTAAACCGATTGCATAGTGAGTATATGAGAAAGCAATTATACAATGTTCGTAAACTATATAGGGCTTATGCCATTCTGTCTGATGAAAGAACGCGCAGGCGACACGGGCACTTTTCACCGCTAACTCGATCATTTCGGGTTTCTTCTCTCTTTAAATAATTTTTGTATTTCTCGGCGTTTTTATAGCCTAAACAACATAAAAACACGTTACAACAAAATTAGTGTCTGTGTGTGTGTATGCCGGTATCTTTTGGAGCATTAAAGCTATCGATATAAAATTTGGTATAAACATTATTTGCCATATAATCTAGGTCTAGGTCGTTAATGAGCAAAATCCAACCGATAGCGGAGTTTAGAAAATTAAAAAAATTCATTGCTTCAAATTTTAAAAAGCTACAAAATTAAAAAACAAAAATACTTTTTTATATAATTTCAAATTAAAAAAATAACCAGTGGCGCATCGTTTTTAGTGTGCAAAATTGTGGATTTTTTAATTTATAAACCGATTTTTTTGAAAGTCGGGTATTTTTGAGATAGCTAAGTATTAATCATTTATCAAAATTGAAAAATTCAAAATGGCGGATTATCGTGTTTAAAAACCGATATGACTCAAATTCAGGTATTGTGGGCTTTTAAGTTGCTTATTACAAATGTATGGTCAAAATTTGTTTACATAAATGGGAAAGCGTTATGGCAGATAATTTTGCAGCGGTTTTTAATTTGTAGCCAAAATATTTAGGCATTTTTCGGTCACATGACTATACCTGTAAATTAAAGATTTCTCTTAAAACTCGCTTAGTGATGTAGGTACTAACGTGGTTAATTTACGGTTCCGTAAATGAGATAAAATGTATTTCAGTTATGGCTGAATTTTTAAATAATTAGTGTCGGAAACTTGTAAATTAAAGAAACATTTTCAGTTTTAAGATTTAAGTAATTAACAGACAGCAACCTATTACGTGTTGCATAGAAAATTTCGTGTTATTACTGAAAAGTAAAATTTATATTGAATTCTTTCTTTGGATAAAGTAAACTGTGGAGTTATACTGTGGAATTAAAAAAAAACGTTCGTAAGAGACAAGAAAATGAAAATTATTATTATAAAAGCGTGTAAGGGTTATTACATGAACAGCTAGTGTGAAGAATGATCTCCAATTCACGACTAAATAAGCGCACGTGTACATTCAATTGAGAGTATCTATGGACTATTTAGTTTATGGTAAAAGCACTATTCTGTTGCTTTTAAATAGTCTAAAGGCATTGTTCAGTGCGGTGAAAGACAATCGTATACTGTGTTGTGTTCTAAAGGATTATGGGTAGTAAGTTACACGCACAAGGATACTCGCCGCGCTTTAATTTGCTGAAACAAAGGACTACTGCTCGAAGACTTCTTGTTTACGTAAGGAGTAGTTTTCTGTTAAAAATTGTCGTTTCATTTTAATAACTAATTAATAATTTATACTGAAACTAGTTGATATTCAAGCGTTGTAATATTTGTGTATAGATTTTAAGTTACACTTTAAATAGAGCAGGGCGAGATAACATAGTACATTAGTGATAACATGTTACGGTCGAAAATGAAATTAACACGGAAGGTAACAGATAATTAATGTGCACCGGACTAGCTCGGTGGGACAGAGGGCCGTGGGCGTGTTTTTGAATTTAAAAATACTGCAAGTGGTTAGTCATATTGTCGAAAGTTGCAAATAAGGGTGTGTCGCAATTGGAATAAAGTCAAGTAATTGGCGCCAGACTGTTATTGAAACAAAATCGGTAAGAATACACCTGGACACACGTAGATAAATAAGCTTTCAACAGTCAAAAGGTCTCACTTACCTTTACGCTGGCTACCTCCAAGTGCACTTAGGGAACGCTTCGAAACTTTAGCACTAGAAAAATTTCAAAATATCCACACGCTCAAATACTAAGGAAGCGTGCGCGCAAATCAGCTGTTGGGGTTCAATGACCCTCCTTAATCAATATTACGTTACGTTGCACCGAACGCTTGTAAACAAAACAAAAAATAAACAACGCTAAATGTTTCGCTTAATTATTACAAAATCAAATTCAAATACTAATCATCTCCAAAACATCCATCAATTGAACTTAAAATAAAATAATAAACATAAATATAAAAATTCAGAATTCTCTAATTTGTTACGTTAAACAAAAAAAAGTCTACATGAAACTACATGAAATTAAATACTTCAATACGTGAATTTTAGGAAATTACCACAGGTCGCTTTCAAAATAAATCAATACAATTTTAAATCGAATTTAGCTTTTAATTAAATCTTTTCGTTTTAATTCTTTAAATCACCACTTTTCGTAAATTATTGCTTTCGCTGGTCAGGAGATCACAAAAAACGCTATTAATCCAATTAATTGTTCATCTATTGCATAAACATCAGTAAAATAAAAAAACACAACAACGAGACGTTAACGTCAACCTTAATTTAAAATAATGCAAATGCATCAACACGTCAGCTAAAGACGACTACGTTTATTCGCTTTATCTTTTAGTTTTAATTTTTTTAAATCACCACTTTTCGTAAATTATTGCATTCGCTGATCGGGAGGAGAACACTAATAACATTAAATCCAATTAATTGTTCATCTATTGTATAAACATCAGTAAAATAAAAAAAACACAACAACGATACGTTAACGTCAACCTTAATTTAAAATAATGCAAATGCATCAACACATCAGCTAAAAAACGACTACGTATATTCCCTTTATCGCCAAATAATTTCAACAAAATGTAAACAATCGTATGGTACCACAATCACAATAAACGTACAATGTTAAATTACTGCCTGAAAAATTATTGAATACTTTCCCTCCAAGTGATAGTGGAAGCAATCTGGACTTGAACGGCTTCAGGAGATTTGCTTATTGACTTCCAAACAGCAAACGTTACGTTTTATTTGACTTCCCTGGACGTTGTATAGTTTATGTTCACAGAAAAATGGCTTTTACGCACTGAATTATTTACCCAAAGTAAAATAGCGTTTGAGTTGACATTTGGCAGACTGTATGTATTTGAAGCCGTAGAATCCAAACATGTAAAACTATACAGGTTGTTCCATTTAAATTTTCAGCTTTTGTGTCACCGGTGAAAACGCAAGTCGGTCATACTGTTTTTTTATGTATAAAAAATCATCCCAAACTGGCTATCAAAACTTGAACAAAGTCTAACGACCCGTTCAAAAGCTACAGGGGCCCTTATTTGATTTACACCCGGTATATATATATATATATATATATATATATATATATATATATATATATATATATATATATATATGTCTATCTATCTGTGTGTGTGTGTGTACGTTTTTTTTTCTCTATTTGCTCAATTTTCGCTTTCACGCTACCGGAACTTGTTGTTTTTTGTGTTCATAAAGTAAAAGTAATACTGAAATATTGTACTGATAGATTTCTCTGAGCTTTAAGTGGCTTTCGAATTAAAATTATCGTATTGCAATTTAAAAAATGGATTTATGCAATTGGTATTTAACTTTTTCATGGATTAATTAATTGGAAATAGGAAATTTCAAAGTTGAGCCTAAATTATTTTTCCTGTAAAAGCCGTTGATGTCATTTTTACTTAATGCGTTTTAGAGACTGACGCCGTATTTCTGTCGGGATACAGTACCTCAGTCCGTTGGTATTAATTAAGCATCGGCACCGTTAATGTAATAATTATTTGGACGACAATTTGTACTCAGTAAACGTTCAGTGCCCATGTCCTAACGGCTTGATGGCGCGAGTTAGAAATAGGAGGCAGCGTTAACATTTTTCGTGCGAAAGTTGGTTGAGAAATATGGTGCAATAATGCTGAGAGGGGGGAAGAGACTGTTTTTTCGCGGTTAATCTAATCAATCGCTGTCTGCTATCCGAACTGAGAACATCAATTTAATCGTTTAAGTGCATAAGAAAACAACTTAGTCTGCGTGCGTCTACCAGCATCGTTATCACGCCGGGTAGAGATCAGCAGCTAGAGCGCCGTTATATTTCTACTCTGCCGAGTGCATAGACTTCCCGCCGTTGGGAGAAGCACCGCCAACCAGCAACCCACCAGCCCTGCAAGCGAATCAGTCGCTGCTAGACCTGCCATGGAATCTCACTAGCAGCCAAGACACCGCCAGAGAAATGTGAAAGAAACGCCCTCACGGACTGTCTAAGCTTTTGAGGCCTTGAAGACACCACGGACCGCTCGGAAGCCGTGGAAGCCGCCGTTACGAGCCAGAGGGTGACGCCAGAAGAAGAACTGGGTCACCTTCTCTCGCGAATTGGACCGACGAGGGATCGCCTTCACCCAAGCGAAGGTAATCGCTGAGATATAGAGGATATAGCCTGCCACAGCAAAGGGCCGTGACAGGCTGATCCAGTATATGGATAAGCTTAGTATGCTGTACCATACCTATCAGGCACCGATCGAACATACGTTCAAGGTGGTTCGGCGGGGAGTACCCGTAGAGATCTCCGAGAGCGACATTTGGTCACCTGAACAACTTCCGAGGATGGCCGAGGTTTCCACGACTCCCGCAGATGCAACGGAAGCAGACCGACGCACCACACGAGCGACGAAAGGGGACGCCGCCAACAGCTGAACCCTCTCAACTCCTACCAGCGTTAGTTATACCAAAGCGACGGCGAGCGGCAGTGAGAAGGCGGAAGTACCGAATGCGGTGAGAGCCGCAGTCGAGAAAACCCCTGCCCCACCCTCTTTAGGGTTCGACGCTATTCTGGGCTACTTCCGAGGTTTAGATTTGGCGAAAGCCCTACCTGTCGTCTACAAGATGGCAGCGAAGGCGCAAACTGCAAATAACATGTGAGGAGTGATCCTCACGCACGGTCAAGGGGAGGTTGCTCTTTTTGGGTAAGAAGGGCTACAAGGCATTATGTCTCGGATAAGTATACTAGTATCGACTTCCTATAACTATTTCCTGCCCTAAACCTATCTTCTATTCCGTTCTGTACCGTCTCACGGTGCAAAAACCCCATTCTACTACTGAACAATAATAGTGCAGGCAATTGTGACAACTAAACTCATATGTTTTTATTTTTAATTTAGATATTTGAGGCAGCAGTATCAACTACAGTAACCGAGAGACACCAACTTTACTACTCATGCTCTGAAGAGAACGAAGACTCCTCAACAGCGCACTACCAAACATACCACAATAATTTATATAGATATGGAAAAATATTATTGCGGGTCTGACTTATTATAAGTAAAACAAATACCGTACAATCAGTTCACGTGCTAAGTGAGCTAGAATACACAACACACTAAAAGCGCTGATGCCTTACATGCGTCTTTGAGTGGGCTAGCATCAATGACACATTTAATAGCTACTGTCAACAAGAATTGAAAATCAGTGCTTTTGCAAGTCCGACACAATACTCATGTATTCCACTGAAGGAAAAATACCAAAATTCCATCAGAAAGTTCGATTATGCGCACTGTTTGTAAATTTAAAAGATGTGGATGTTTAAATAATTGTAGGAAATGTAGTAGCATTGATGGTAATGATGGTAAGCATCCTGGTCGTAACTTAAACGAAGAGCGCAAACTCCAAGAAATTGCAGTGCGTAGTTTAGCAAAAAATAATTTCCCGTGCAATTGTACAAAAATTGCTGAGGAAAGGAATATTGAGCCAAGAACGGTTCGCAATATCTTGAAAAGGAACAAATAGCGTTGCTATAAGTTGCAAACTACACAAGAACTTTTTCCAGAAGATGATCAAAAGCGTATGGAATCTTGTGAAGATATGATGAATCGGGCTAATGAAAACGAAAGATTTTTTGAAAATATTTTGTTTCAGATTATAAAATAATGGTCAACTTGTTATGACCTCGATAATACTGATGTAATTGTAAACAATGACTACAGAAAGCAAAGTCAATGTTCATCCAGATAACATTGAAAAATATATAAATTTAACGTGACCATTTTCATATCCGCATGTAAACATTAAAAGGTCATTTAAAAGCGTTGATTATGGGTACACATACAGGGTGGACCAAATGGGCGTGCGTCGAAGATTTTGAGTTTATTAAGGAATATTTCTAAACTGTGTCATGGGATGTGGTGGGGCATCCTTAAGGTTGCAAACCTAAAATATCGTATTTTCACTTGAATCGCAAGGTTTATACAGAGAGATTTATATCAAGGTTGAATTTTTTTAAATGGATTTGGATTCCTTGATCAATTCTAGTGCGACGTTATGTATGTTTTAGGTACCATGTGTGGTACCTAAAACGAATCGTTAGGCGAAATTCGTCACTTTTACAAACAGTAGATGTCTAAAAAAAATTTAATATCGCTGTGGATCACAAAACTTAGATGGGCATGACTCTGCGATTCTGTATTTTTCAATTTTTAGTTTGTACTATCTAGTAACCCGTAATTAAGTAGAAAAACACATAAATACAAAAACAAAATTACGAGCTAAAATAAAAGTTATTTTAATAAATGTTCAAAATGTTTACCATCTTGTTCTAAGCTAATTTCTGAGACGAAAAGAATTTCTAACTCTCTTTAAGATTACTGGGTTGCAAAAACGTTTCGAATTCTATTTTTGATATCTTCCGTAAAAAGAAATCAATCGGAGAAATATCTGATGATCTCGTTGGCCATTGTCTTCGTTCATCCCTTCCTATCCACTTTTCAATACATACATTATAAAGCCATTCACTTACTACGCGGGCACGGTGTGGTGGTGCGTCATCTTGCTGAGAATACATGTCCTTGATTTGAGCGAGCTGTGCATCTTCAAGGACTCCAAATAATTTATTATCGAGGAAATTCAAGTACAAATTCGTATTTAGAATACCGTCAAAAAAAATGGACCAACAACTGAAGTATCGAATATGCCTGCCCAAACATTAATCGACCATTTCTCTTTACTACGAACTCGGAAATAGTAAGGGTTTTTATTTGAGCAATAATGAATATTGGGCTGGTTAACAAATCCATTGCAGTGGAAGGTACACTCGTCTGTAAACATGATCTTATCCAAAAATTGTACATTATCATTTAACTTTTGTTCTACCCAATTGCAAAAATGAATCCTGTTTTTGAAAATCGGTCTCCTTGGGCCCTTGACGTAGTAGGATGTGATAAGGATGACGGATGTTCTACTTACATGAAAATATCTTTCGAGTTGTCGCGTATTCGTATGGGAATTTGCTATTACTGCAGTTAAAATATTGAGTCGATTATCTTCGTTCGACGCAGTGTTTTTCTACATAATAAATAATGTTTTACAATGTGAATCGTTGTTTATTTTCTACGAGTTACTAGCTGATACACACAAAAAATTGAATAATACAGCAAGTTAATCAGAAATTGTGTAATTAAAAGAAATCTACCGAAGATAGATACCGACAAACTTATATCGTTAGGATGGTAAAAAAATTCCGCATTTGGTGCAAAAATGAAAAAGTGGCCGTTCCATTTGAAAAAATCAAGTTGCCTTTGACTGAAATTTTCTAAATTGAAGAAGTAATTTCTCTAAACAGAAGAAGAGTTCGGATTTGACCGACCGGTCTACGGTAGTACATTTCATTTCTAGTAACATCCCAGAGTCTTGCCCTTCGAAGTTTTGTGATCACAGCGATATCTAATATTTTTCAGGCATCTACTATTTGTAAAAATGACGAATTGCGACTAAACGTTTCGTTTTAGGTACCATGTGTGATACATAAAGTCGCACCAGAATTGCCCTGTATGGACTTTGTGATTCCAGTTAAAATATTTTAGGGTTGTAGCGTTAAGGATGCCCAACCACATCCCATCAACAAACTTTAGAAATATTCCTTAACAAACCCATAATCTTCTCACCATTGGCCCACTCTGTACATACTATATTTGCACTACTTGACAAAATTGTTTTGTACCTACATCAATAATTCATGTATACGGTTAATTAAATACTAAAATAATATTTATACGCGGTAGCTAATAGGAAATTATAATATTCTAGCTAGGGCGTGTTATCTAATTTTAGGATAAGATAAAATAATATCCAAATAGTAAATTTATATGTCATCTAGGTGCTTGAATTTCGATGCAGGTCATTAATTTATTTAGCTAGTGCAACAAATTGTTCATGCTACTATTTCGTATGTCCCCATGACTCAAAACGAGATAGAAACAATCTAGAACGTACGAATTACTTACATAAATTAATGGTGTGCATCGAAGATGTGGTTGGATAAGCTATAATATATATATATATATATATATATATATATATATATATATATATATATATATATATTGTAACAACCCTTTTTTGAGTTGTATTAAATATACCGTAATTTCAGGTCTTTCATTCATTTAGTTGTAAATATAAGAAAAAGTTTTTACTTATTGAAATATAGATATGAGGTAGGCAACTTAATTTGCATGTCTTCATAGTGCATATTTTCTTAAAGGTATATTCCCATAAATTGTTTTCTGATCATTTGATTTGCTCAACGCGTCATGATCATCATCTGACCTCCTCCGACTTGCTAAGCATCCATTTTGGACTTCCTAATGAAGGTTGTGCTGATTAGGAAGCATTTTTTGGGTTTGCCCTAAATTTATGTGAAAGTGCCATTAATTTTATAGTAAAATATCTTTTAACTCGTAATACTAAAAAATTAAAACATTTGCTCTTTTCAGGCACTTTTTTTTACTGAATTTGTATTTTTTACTGTTACTTTTAATTTTACTTCGATTTACAATTTAATTACATTTTAAGTACGCATTTAATTTTACTGTTGCGTACGCTTTCATTTCATGATTGCAATTTTTGCATTGAAAATTTCAAGAAATGCAATAAATGGATTCTTAAATTTTACGAAGATTAATTTATAATATGGATAATTCCAGTTTTGGGGTGTGGCCGATAACATAAAAGCATTGTTATTGCATAA
The DNA here is from genome assembly GCA_036346205.1 of Vesta saturnalis. Taxonomy (NCBI): domain Eukaryota; kingdom Metazoa; phylum Arthropoda; class Insecta; order Coleoptera; family Lampyridae; genus Vesta; species Vesta saturnalis. Next base: position 1,055,541 of record JARFJB010002041.1, read on the forward strand.
ATTGCGCAACATTACACAAGGATTACGTCATCTTAGTTTGCAATTCAGTATAATTTTTTTATAATACCAGGGATCCTCAAGAAGATTTTGTATATATTGTACAGGTATTTATTTTTAATGATTATTAATACTTTAACGCTATAACTAGTTTTTAAGATATAATTTATATAACCCTAAATTTTAACTGTCAATAAACTTAATTGTATATTTTTATTTTTTACATTTTGATACAATTTTTATTGTTAACAAACTCCGTTTAGTTGTTCCGGGTAGAATTAAAAAAAAATAACTTGGCGTCCGAGATCATTTTATTAGTGTTACATTACAATTTTTTATTATTTATGTTCAGTGAAAATAACACAGCAGATTTTGTGAAACGAATGGACCACCCTATTTAAACTACCGACTGGGACAAAGGCATTATTAGTGGTGAATGGTTGTACTTCCAGTCAGTTTGACGATTTGTGTGTTTGGAGAACTTATTTCATTATTATTTACACTTATTTCTTTATTTCATTATTACTTACATTCATTTTTTATTTACATATATATATATATATATATATATATATATATATATATATATATATATATATATATATATGTATTATCATCGCCCGGAGTGTTTACCGCTACGTCATTAATTTATGAATTTAACTATCCAATCTGTTTAAACTGTCTTCTCATATAAAACAGTGAATTAAATAAGGATGGTGAACATTCGTAGTGCATTTGACGAAATCGACATACGGTATTGAATAAGCAAATGTAGTAGAAAGAGTAAACCTACAACCCGCGAAATGTTTTATATGCATATGAATTTAATTCGCATTTGACTAATACTACATAACCTACATATGTTTTATATCCTTTGACTGCTTCTTCATGTCCTACATTTACTTCTTTTAATGATCATTTATTACACACTTTAAATCTATTCTAATTTTTACTAAATAAATCGCAATAAATAAGTAATTGTATTTTAAAATTCTGCAGCTTTAAATGCGGCCATCTCGGGGTATATTTTCTAATCAGAATTTATTATAACGAAAATAATTGTGACTCATGTTTTTCATGTTACACCATATGATTGTATGTGATGACGTAGTGGTAAACACTCCTGGCGAGGATTATATATATATATATATATATATATATATATATATATATATATATATATATATATATATATATATAGGGTGGACAATTTTAAGTAAGTCATTGCTAATAGTCAGTTATGTGAAATCATCGGAAGGATGAATATTACACCTGTCAAATGAAATTAAAGTATTGCCTTCATATATTATACCCAAATCGCTACACACATTTATTCTTGTTAAGGATTTTTAGATTGCTAGGGTCATTCTACAGCTTAATAGCAAATAATGAATTTTTAAGCAACAAGAATTTAATTCTATTCAGTCCACGTATTCTCCTGATTCCAGTCCGAAAAATCAATTTGATGATCTAATCTGTAAATATAAAGATACCATTGAAGTAATCATAGGGTGCACGCACCTTGTTGAATAAAAAATAATCCTTACGGAAAATGATCTTATTAGGCAAAGGTTTTATTGAATTTCTCCCACTGTTCAGAAATTTTTTGACGAGGGAATACGTCAATTATTACAAAACAACGGTATTGAACCATCCGAACGTGCGTGGTTATCTCCGGTTCTTATTGTCCCTAAGAAAGGCGGAACCTATTGTATCAATTTCAGGAAACAATCTTGTTACACATAAAAGGATGCGTACCCTATTCCTTATGTTTCGAACATAATAGATCGGTTACATGAAATCCCCTTTCTTTCAAATTCTTTTGCTCGAAGCGTCCAAGGAATATACGAATTTTGCTATACCCAATCGTGGATATTTCCCATTTAAATCGTTACCTTTCGGTTTCAGCAATAGTTCTACAACGTGACAAAGACTGATTGATCGTGTTATAGGCCCAGACCTTAAACATAATATCATCTTTTACCTTAATGGCAGCATCTTAAACAACACCTTGCTCCGAAAGAGGAAATTTTCAAGCGATAAGAGTAGGTTTTGTTCTGAGGAGCTCCGGTATTTGGAATGCATCATAAATAGAACAGGTTTAACGTTAACCCGGAGAAGGTAAAAGCCATATTGAATATACGTACCTTTTGGAATTGTAACGAGATTCGTAGTCTAATTGGCATAGAAATCTGGTATAAGCATCATTCCTGTGCTTCCGACACTTATAGCACCATTCACTATTTTTTTAAGGAAGATCCAACCTTGGGTTTGGTATCCTGGGTGTGAAGTCTTTGATCCTCCTATATAATAGCCTGGTATCAGCACCAATATTCAAGAAAACAGTGAACGTGTAATATGTTGTATTAGTCGTTCTATAACCAGTGACCGAAAAGAATTAGAGTGTCACCGAAAGGAAGTGTTTAGTGTTGGTGTATGCAGTGAAAAAACTTTCGATGCTATTTCAAAGGATATTCGTTTATCGTGGCCACAGAGCATTACCTTGTATGGCTGCACTATTTATGTGAACCTAAAGGGAGAATTCCCCGTTGACTTACAAGGCTCCAGCAGTTCGATGTTCACGTGGTTCGTCGTAAGATTCTAAATACTGCCCCAGATATGCTCTCACGCAGCGTCGTCCCAAAAGTCGAGACAATTGGGACCGTCACTTCATGTAATGGTTAGTTTCCAGAAATAAAAACTTTGGTACATAGGTTTCCACTTTAGTACCCCAATTCATAATGACAAATTGTATAAAAACTTAAGCATCATTATTCCCAAAACTCCTAGAAGGAAGTGGTACCTAAAGATAGAAGGCAAAACAAAGCCATGACCTACAAACTTCCGGTTATGCAGGCCATCGAATAAAATACCGTTATTACTGGCCAGAATTGAGGGCGGACGTTGCTATGTACGCACGGTATTGTAAGGCATGTTTGAAACACAAGCCGCTTTCCTTTCTGCAACTACAAGGTCTGATGTGAAAAAGACCTAGCGTTTCTGTCCCTTAGCAAATGTGTGTGAGTGTGTTTGTGTGTGTGGACATAGTCCTCTTCCTAAAAGTTCACAGATTTTTGCTATATGTTGGTTGTTACTGCCTTTCAGTAAATGCTCTGTTTGTCCCTCTCAAACAGGCAAGAGTTTAAAAATCTCTTTAATCAGTACAAAATTGATACACAACGCTATCACCCACTGGTCAATCCGGCAGAGAGAGGTAATAAGATATTGAAAATTATGTTATCTTTGTATGTTCATGATGAGTAAATGAAATGGGACACTCTGGATGATCCTAATTCTCAACCTCCTGCACCTACAGAATACAAATCCATTCATGTTAAAGCTTAGATAGCGCTTACCGATGAACCAAGGAACGTCACGACATTTGTAGACGTCCTGTATCTCTCAAAATTGGACCTCTTGCGCTTTCAAAATGTGCTGATTATATAACAGCGAAGTTATTACCAAAACTTTTTGGACCATTTGGGGTTAAACCTATCTCCTATGTATGAATTGGTCGAGATTAAGTCATCCTCCGAATTCTCCCGTTACTCTTGATTAGGATAACTGCTACTATAATCCCCATCACCCTGGAATATTCTCATGTTAGGAATTCACCTTACGCTATTGTGTGTGTGTGTGTGTGTGTGTGTGTGTGTGTGTGTGCGTGCGTACGTGCGTGCATTTTTGGGTGCGTGTGTGTGCGCGGTTTGTGCGTTTTGTGTGCGGTTTGTGCGTGTGTTCTTGTGTGCTTGTGTGCGTGCGTGGGTGCGTGTGTACGTGTGTACGCGTGTGCGCCTGTGCGTATGTGCGCGTGCGAGCGCGCGCGTGTGAGTGTGTGCGCGTGTGTGCGTGCGTCATAACATTTCACGAACAACGTGATATTTACCAACTCCCCTGTGTAATCAAATTCTACTAAAATTGCCTAACAATGGTGGAGCACTTTCTGATAGTGAAAATGAACCATGCGTTGACTTTAAAGCTATGCCTAGAATAAACAATTTTATCGCAGTATTGGCACCAGTTAGAGTTACCCCTCTGTAATTTGGCAGCTGTCCCGTTTCTTGTAAACTGGCGTTTTATTCTGGGAGTGGTTCCATTATGACTACTACGATGGAGATTTTTCTTAATTTTAATTTTCAGATTTCACCTTTACATCGTCTGTGTGTATATTTCCTGTTTGTATTATCTTGCTTGTATTAAATTTCTATTTTGTTTTTTGAAAGTTCTCTTTTTATATTCCAAAATTAATGAAAATTCTAGAAATCTAAATGGAGGTGTTAATTCATGAATAAAATGTTGCATTTCATTTTAAATAATTAACGAAACTTGGTTCGTAAAAAGTAAAAAACTGTAGAACAGAAAAGCTTTATTAGAGATTTAATTTGTAAATTGGGATATTATTTTTTAAATTAATGTTGGCATAATAAAATACTTATCTTTTTTGGGGGTTTTAATGGTGTACTTTAAATTATACAATCTAAACGTTTCGATAACACTTACAGTTATCTTCGTCAGTAGTAATGTTTGTTAAAAATTGTTAAAGATGTAAAAATTTTGTCAAATTTGAAAAATTAAAACATAAATATACAAATTTTTCAAATTTGACAAAATTGTTTACATCTTTAACAATTTTAACAAACATTACTACTGACGAAGATAACTGTAAGTGTTATCGAAACGTTTATATTGTATAATTTAAAGTACACCATTAAAAAACCCCAAAAAAGATAAGTATTTCATTATGACTCTTAATGGTGAAAGTTTACATTTTCATAATGTTGGCATATTTGCTTTATTATTAATTAATTATATAATTAAAATAAAGATACATAAAATTAGGTGAACAATGTATTAGTGCAAAGAAAATCTGGCCGATGGAATTCGGCACAACATTTTCTCGTATAAGGAAACTAACTGTTGCCCGCAGCTAACTCCGTATAACATGCAATATAATAAGATATACTTACCAACATAATTATTTTTTTCTTATTTGTCCTGTATTTTGCAAATTACTGTATATATTTGTACATATTCGGATAGCATGAGAAATTAAGTTTAAAATACTTTAGAATTGTTTTTGAAGCTTTGATATAAAATATTAAAAAAAATTAAAATAATATTTTTTTATTTTCGGCAAAACCGGTAGCATTAAAAATAATCCAATATAGCAGTTTAGTAGCTATGTATGTCCTTCATTTCAAGATTTAATTTTTATTAGAAACACAGTTATAACGGATTGAAATTTTTAAATTCCTAACTCCGGTCCTGGGTAAGATAAAAATCTCATGAAGCTGCAACGGGCGTAGTACAATTAGATACTACTTTTGTTTGTTTAAGCCGCTCCAAAGAACAAGATTTGAGTTCTTTTAAACTTTTTTATAATTTCAACTTTATTCAATAAAGATTTAATAATTGAGATGATTATTTTTTATTACGTTTTATTTAAGCTGAATGGGTTCAATTTATAAAGATATCATTTACTAGTTAATTTTTACTTTGCTTGCTACTTAATTTCGGTTTGTGTTAATTAATTTTAAGCTTTACGTTTTACTAATTTCTTTCTTTATTTATTGTGACGGCTAGCTCAAATTAAAATAAAGAAACGATTGCTATTATTATTATTATTGTTATCATTGACTAAAGTTATGCTTATTTCGATTTATTTATTTATTTGGATTCCTATTGAGTTGACCTTCTGCATTTACATATTCAATAATTGTGTAAGCTTGTGATATTAATAATCTTCAGCAAAAAAAGTAAATCAAACGTTATACTCATTTAATTAAATTCCAAATGTGAACGAAAATGCATCAATATGCTGTTTACAAATATTTATAAAATCAAACCTAAATCTACAATAACCTTCTTAAAACTAACATATAACAAATAAAATCTTTATCAGAATCAAACGATTGTTCTCGTTTGATTATGATAAATCAAACGTAAAGTTTCGAGAAATCAAACACAAAAAGTTTTATGTATTAACACAAACAAAAAAGGTTCTTAGATTTCATTGTTATAAGAAGGATAGTTATGAGGGATTGAAATTTTCAAATTTGAAAATTTGTAACTCCGGTCTTCGATAAGTTACAAAATATCATAAAGCTCATTATATTTTCGTTTTTGAGAAAATCAATTTTGAAAAAAAAGGGCGACTTTAACCCCGTATTTAAGGGTAACATTTTATTTTTTTCAAAAATATTTACAAACCGATCGAAAGCATGTACTTTTAGTTGCAAGTTACGATTTTGAAACTGCAAGTAGCTTTTACAGTTTCTTAGTGACAGCACAAGCGCCGAAATCCACTAAAATTGCCATATTCGCCTCCATTTTGAATTTAAAATTAAAAAAAATTCTGTACGATCGGGGTTTAGGAGTACTAACTTTTTACCAAAGATAGACTTTGTGGCTCTGGTTTTTTGAAATGGATCCCCAAAAAAACCATCCTCATTTCGCCCCCCATTAATTAATATATTTTTACGAAAAGCCAGTTTCATACATAAACCTCATTAAAATCGATAAAGTAGCAACACACATGCACGAAAATTTTTTTTCACGAAATCGATGTTTTCCGACTCAGGGAACACGAAAACGTTGAAATCCGCGAAAAAATATTTTCAAAAAATTTTTTCGATTGCAATCCTTTCTCTTGGTATATGTACTATACGAGAAAGTAAAAATCGGATGAAGAAAGAGTGTTTAAATTGTCACCGTGTGTAGCAATTGTAGTAGAAAATTATGCTATTCTCAGGTATCTTCAGTTAATTATGAAGTTTGGTAAGCACTGATTTAGTCTTGTTTTTATAGCGTATTTGAGTTTATTAAAAATGTTGTACAGGGTGGCCAACTAAGAATGCGAGGTACTGTATCTGGAAAACTATACATCGTAGAGGCTTGCGAAAAAAAAAGTTATTACTAAAACGGCCAATACAAAAACCTGGAAAATATTTTCAAGTTTCTGAAATGGCCGCTAGGGGGCGTAACTGCAATCTTGAATCTAAAAAAGTGATGTTTCTGTGAATTCTGCTATATTAACCTAATAAAAAAATAACTGACCTTTAAAGTCTAGGATAATCTGAACTTTTTTTGTTTGGCACTTTTTGACGTATGTTTAAAAATAAAGTGGTGGGGGGTATTCAAAGGTTTCCTTAAATAACCCCCTGTATCTTTGAAACGGATAAGCCGATTTTAACAAACTTGGGCGCGTTGAAATGAGCTATTCTTAGGCTACAAACGTTATAATATTTGAAGTTTTGTTAGTTTCACATGTCGTCGATAGAGAGCTTTGTTCGAAATTCCGACAGAAACGGTTAATTTTCGCCAAAAAATTAAATACATTGGTATGACTTTTTTTTGATGAACAAGTAGCTAAATTATGCCTAAACAAGCTCACAAAAACCGCATCTCGATATCTTGTTCCTAACCTAAAATATCGGCCAAAGAAAACTTTATGCGAAAATCCCTTAAATTTTTATTTTTTTTAAACTATATTTTTCTGGAATTGTTTCTATTATGTAAGTTGTGGCCCTAAAAAGGGCCTATTTAAAGGAGGCAGGTTTTTAATGCCCCTGTAAATGCTCGAAATGCTGACCATCACGCTCTATGCATTGCTGAAGCCTCTCATGACTAGTATGTTACGTATTGCGTTACGAATCCGGTGTTTCATATCTTCTCTAGTAGTAGGTTGAGTCCGAAACACGATGTCCTCATAAATAAAAATCGAGGCAAGTTAAGTCTGGCGATCGCGGAGGCCATGGAAACAGACTTCCTCTTCCAATCCACCGCTGTTGAAATACTGCATCGATATGCTCTCGCACATTAATAGCAAAATGTGCTGGGCAACCATTCAACTGCAAAAACAATTTTTGCCTTGTTTCCAGAGGCAGATCTTCCAACAACAACGGTAATTGATTGGCCAAAAAGTCTATAAATACATTGTCATTTAGGGGTTGTTCGAAAAAATATGGCCCAATAATTATGCCTCCCAGTATGCCACACCATACATTTAAACTCCAACGTTCTTGGCGCTGAACTTCAAGCAACCAATGGGTATTTACAGACCAGTAAATGCATATTGTGCAGATTGACTCTCCCGTCACTACTGAAGGTGGCTGCATCGGTCCAAAGAATTTGAAATAAAAATTCTCTATTTTTGCGTATCATGCCTAACATCCAATGGCAATCGTCTAACCTTCGATCAAAATCTTCCTATTTCAACGCCTGATGCAAAACGACATATGGGTGCATTCTTAAAGTAATTAAAAAAAGTTTAAACGAATACCTATATATTTTGGTGGCCATTAGAACTTACCTATGGTCCTTCAAAATATTTTGAACCGTTGTCCGTGATATGCCCAAATCAGTGGATAATGCTCTTGTGCTAACATGAGGATTTCCTTCAATATAGTCCAGTACACGGTTAATATTTTCTTGTGTTCTTCCAATTATTTGCCGTTGAAACGTAGGCCGAAAACTATCATTGGCTCGTAAGCTCGCCACTAATCGGGGAAAAACTCTTACGTCGCAAGGACGCCGATTTGGATACCGAGCCGCGTAAACTCTTTTAGCTACTGCGGCATTTTGAAGACATTCAAGTAAACCGCAAGCATATCAACAGCTTCATTTTTCGTAAAACGCATTTTCAAAGCACAAAAATTGCTCAAAGTAACGCGAAAGTATTGACAACTATTGACAATTTTAGGATTATGTATGTTTTGTTTAGGTATCTGTTTCCATTGCCTGCTTCTATTAATTGTATTTTTCGTATATATCCATAGTGAATATGCATTTAAGCTAACAAAAAATAGGCCTTTCGTATAACTTTTAGCATTCCTTACTTGCCCGTAGTAATTTCAAAAAGGGTGATTTTATTCTGGTGAATAAATTTACAAACATTTAAAATCGCAATTTCTAGGTAACCTATTCAGAGCCGAAATTGAAGCTGCAGTTTTGTCTACCCATAAGAGGCCTCAGCAATGCACAGAGTGATCGTCAGCATTTCGAGCATTTACGGGGGAATTAAAAACCATCCTCCTTTAAATCGGTCCTTTTTAGGGCCACAACTTACATAATAGAAACAATTCCAGAAAAATATAGTTAAAAAAAATAAACATTTAAGGGATTTTCGTATAGTCTTCTTTGGCCAATATTTTAGGTTAGGAACAAGATATCGAGATGCGGTCTTCGCGAGCTTGTTTAGGCATCATTTAGCTACTTGTTCATGAAAAAAAGTCATACCAATGCATTTAATTTTTTTGCGAAAATTAACCGTTTCTGTCGGAATGTCGAGCAAAGCCCTCTAGCGACGACATGTGAAACTAACAACACTTCAATTATTTTAACATTTGTAGCCCAAGAAAAGCTCTTTTCAACGTGCCCAAGTTTGTTAAAATCGGATTAGCCGTTTCGAAGACACGGGGAGTGATTTAAGAAAACGTTTGAATACCCCCCACCACTTTATTTTTATAGATGCGTCAAAAAGTGCCAAATAAAAAAAGTTCAGATTATCCTCGACTTCAAAGATCAGTTATTTTTTTATTAGGTTAATATAGCAGAATTGACAAAAACATCACTTTTTTAGATTCAAGATTGCGGTTAAGCCCCCAGCGGCCATTTCAGAAACATGAAAATATTTTCCAGGTTTTTGTATTGGCCGTTTTAGTAATAACTTTTTTTTCCGCAAGCTTCTACGATGTATAGTTTCCCAGATACAGTACCTCGCATTCTTAGTTGGCGACCCCGTACAATATGGTTATTGCGCTTTTTTTTCTTTTTCATCATTCAGGAGAATAAGACGACGCGTGAACCTAAGAAAATTAAGAATAATCAACTGTAGTTTTTATATGACGTTACATTAGAGTCAATTTTAAAGTATTGCAACGACGAACACAGATCGGGTTACACTTTTTTTGCGTGATAGCCTAATGTAACGAGCCATTGCCAATGACGTATTTTCTAGATAATTTTTACGGAAATTATTTGGGTTTACCGTGCGTACGGTTTGAGGAAATTTTAGCTTTGTGATTGGTTATTAAAATAGTGAAGTTTGGACGAATCGCGAGAGAAGAGCATTCATTAAGTGGCAAGCGACGAGTTGAGTAGGCTACCAAGTGTTTCAGCAGTAATTCTGTTGGATTTTATCGACTGCTAACTATAATGAGTACAAAGTCGAAGTATAAAAAGCAAAATATGCCTTTACAATTTTATCTAAAAAATAATTATACACAGTGTCCGCATTTCGATGCGCACCATTGGTATCTCCGTTATTAGAAGAGATAGGGCAACGGTTAAATGGTGAATGTTTTGCAGAATTCAGTGCTCACAACAAATCGTATTTCAATTCACCTTTTTTGAAATTGTAAGATATTTTGAAAGAACCAAAACATGTCCATTTCAATTTAATAATAACTCGATAACGTCTAACGCGACCGCTATTAAACCTTTACATTATCCAGACACTCTTTTAAGATAAATTTTTCGGTGTAAACAGAAACCCCCGATTTTCAACTGTTTCCAGGTTACTAGCGCTATCTCTTGTTTTACTTATGGTGGCTATATTGGATTTTTGGTTAGTTAGATAGTCCTTAAGAAGAGCTTTTCAACGATGTATTTATTGTGCCTGAAAAATCTTTTTTTTTGTAGAGGAGATATTACCAAAAAAAATAAAATCGGTAGGCTTTGAAATTAAACACCAATGAGAAACGAAAGCGAAAAAGATATGTGATACTGTAAAATAACGAAAAGAGAAGAAGTCATGTGTAAGTAAATAGTAAAGAAGCAGTACTAAAAAACTGTTCAATATGACGACCATTCTGTTCCACACACTTTTGACACCTTATTCTAACAGAGTTACAAACTCTACGCAGGTCTTTGTTCTAAAATTTTCCTAGTTTCTGGCGGTTCATAATTAAATATTTCATTTTAAGCGGTACCCCAGGCAGGCGATGGCACTGGTCTATTATTTGAAATCACTCTTTCATTAAAGTTTTCTCTCAAAAAATGTTGCACGCCACGTGTGTTATGGGGCGGATAACCAACCTACTGGAACCAGATGTTTTGCACGTCGTGAAGATTAATAATTTGTCTCAAACAAGACATCATCTCGTTTGTTAGTAGCTCCAAATATCTGTTACCAGTTAAATTGTAATCAAAGACGAAAGGACCTATTAAGTGGCTATCTAAAACGAAAAGAAACTCAAAAAACAAAATAAAGATGTAAACAAAATTGCATACCAATTAAACCGCATCAGACATCAAAACCAAAGCGAACTTGAAATCTTCATTGCTTTACCAAATGTGGATTTACAGAAGACCAATGATGATAGTTACGCCTGTTGAACAATCCACAATTGGTAAAACGTGTTTCATCTGTCCATAGTATTTTCCTACGAAAATTACCATCATCTTCACATTTTTGTGCGTACCACCTGCTAAATTGTACTCTTTGGTGATAGTCATTATCGTTTAAACCTTGTACAATTGTTGGTTTGTAAGGCTGGTGTTTGTTTTTCTTCAAGGTTCTCTGAGCAGTGGATTTTGGAATAGCAGTTTCTTGAGCCACTCGGCGAACTGATGTACTTGGATTGTTCGTAACGTTTCGCAAAATATTATTTCGGCGTATATCAGCATCGTTAACTTCGTAGTTAGCTATTTTTTGTTCGAAACTTCCAAAGTTCAGTAAATTCTAATTATCCTGCTAAAAAGTATCCCGTGTGGTTGCTGTCTTTCCGGAAAGCGCTCAGCGTAACTCGTCCACGCATTTTCAGAGTTTCTATTTGCTTTGACGTACACTTCCAACATATCAACTTTTTCTTCGTTTGAATATTTATGTGTCATTATCAATACTCAATAATAATTACTATCAGTAACTACGAGTACCCAAGTTTTACTTAACTAATCTCTGTAGCACTAATTGTACTTTGACAGCTCATTAATTTGTTTCACACTAACGTTTAATTCCATGGATTACTAATTTTATTGCGAAATTTTTGTTAAAATGAAGTTAAACGTCAGTACCTTTTCGTTTTATTTTTATTTAACGCTTTTATTCAACTCACTTTGTCTGTCCGTAATTGAATTTTCAACAACTTCCTGATCTCCGATTGAGCTGAAATTTGCCATACATGCGTATTCTTGAGGACAATACACGAATATGTGCTTTGACTTTTGCGGCCAAATTTTTCCAAATATGGTCGCAATTTTTGTTTATAAAGCTAGGGCCCTCAAATTTTTGACTTAAGCTTTTCGCATAATACCATGCACACAAATAGGCGACAAATTGAGTTTCAAGGTCTGGGGGCTGCATTGCGGCCAAATTTAGCCAAATATGATCGAACGTTTTATTTATAAAGCTACGGCTTTGAAATTCAGGACTTAAGCTTTTAGCATAAGACCATGCACAAAAATATACGACAAGTTGAGTTCAAGATCAGGAGGCTGCGCAAAGTATTGTATTCGGTCAAAAAAATCAACTATTTTCCGATCTCCGGTTGAGCTGAATTTCGACATACATGTGTATATTGGCAAAGTAAGTTGGAAATTTTTGTTTATAAAACTAGGGTCTTGAAAAATTGAGTTTCTTTTTTTGTTGGAACTTACACCCAAGCGCTAAAAAGTAGAAAATAAAAATAAGTGAAAAAAACATTTCTAAAAAACGCTTTTATTTCCAAATGTACTAAAAAGAATAAAATAAATTTTTTATCTCCTCGGTAACATCAAACATTTTTTTGACTAAAAATAAAAGTGTGGGCATACATGATATCTTATACTTATAATAAAGCCTATCAACACTTACATTCAAACAATGAAGTGCAAGGCACTACAAAGAGCGCCCCACACTTTTGTTTTTAGTCATAAAAGTGTTTGATGTTACTAGGTAGATAAAAAAATATTTTATTCTTTTTAGTACATTAGGAAATAAAAGCATTTTTTAAAAATGTTTTTTTACTTATTTTTATTATTATTTATTTTACAGTATTACTTATTATTGTAAGTTTTTGTTATGAATGACTAAGTTCAAAGGTAAATATGATTATAATTTACATCAGTTCTACATACATAAAGATAAAATTTACATCGATTGGGGCTTGAAGCTTGATGGCGCAGTTGGTTAGCGCGGTACTCTAACAAAGTACAGGTCGTAGGTTCAAATCCTATTCGTGGTAAACTTTTTATTTATGTATTTAATAAAATTAATAATAATTTTTAAGTATTACTTATTGTATTCTTTTGCTTTCATTTCTCATTAGTGTTTAATTTCAAAGCCTACTAGTTTCATATTAGAGATTAAATTAATTTTTTGTTTATATCTCCCATACAAATAAAGACTTTCCAGACATGTTATACTAACCAAAAATCCAATATGGCCACCATAAGAAAAACAAAAGATAGCGCTGGAAACAATCGAAAGTTTCTCTTTACACCGAAAAATTTATCTTAAAGAAGAGTCTGAATAATGTAAAAGTTTAATAGCAGTCGAGTAGCATTATCGAGTTATTGAGGAAAATTGAAATTGACAAATTTTCTTTTTTTCAAAATATCTTAAAATTGAAAAAACTTAGGGTGGAGTTGAAATGAGATTTATTATGAGCACTGAATTCTGCAAAACATTCCCCATTTAACCGTTTTCCTAGCTCTTCTAATAACCGAGATACCAATGGTGAACATCGAAATGTGGACACAGTGTACACTTCAAATTATACTGTACTAATTACATAATGGAATGAGAGTTTTATAATCATAAGGTAATCAGGTATTTACGAAGGTATAAGAATTCATTTTTCACTTATAATGAGCATAATAGTTTTGTTGTTTAACTTTTAAATAGGTTTAATTACATAAATTAAAATAAGTAGTACTTAACAGATACTTGTCCTACATTACCTTACCAGAATTAAATACCGGGCACATTATAGTATAGGTTTGACCTATTACATGAGTGTTAACGTATCACTAACCAGGTCCGGGTTCGATCCCGGCTGCACAATCTAAAAAGCTTGGATGTTTGTAAACGTATGAGTAAACCTCTGTACTTGATGCTCTCAACCTTTCGTATGTATGTATTGTGTGCTTGAGGAAAAGTATTATAGTACTACTACTAAACCCTAGGACTAAATTAGCGTTTAAGACTGTCGCCTTTATACTAAGAACTGACTACGATGGATGGCGTTTTCTAATTGAAATATTTAAAGTTGTAGTTGAACATAAAATGCTCAATAACAATCGATGAAAGGCACATAATGATCAGCATACTTAAGTTATATCGAAATATTAAATTCATATAAATATGTGGTATCACACTTACCTAGATTTGCGAGAAACTACAATTGATGTTTAACATACTCAAGTGTGTAACGTTAAGATTGAAACTAACTATCTCAATGGTAATATTTAAGACATCTTATAATTTGAAGCACTTAACCTTGAAATGAATAATGTAAATATATAATTATCACACATACAAATTTAACTCTTACCAGGTGTTTAAAAAATTATTGTAAAATTGGCTAAAAAAATATAAACTTAACATGGCTGACCCAAAATATAAAGCAAGTCTGAAATCAAGGTCCCTTAATAACTTAACTTAACTTAAGTTATTAAGGTACCTTTAAATTTGAGTTCAGATATGTATCTAAAAATCTTCTAAAGGTTTAATTTGTCTTTATTGAGCAAAATCTATTGTCCAATGACGACAATTCTTTTAAAAGTTTTTACAGTTTACAAAGTAATACATTGTCCATCCGTTGCTTTCTTCATTTCCAATATGCGAATGACTAGCTATTCACCCTACTCCGTTGACACCTTAGCTCAACTTCCTCTAGGCAGATAAACTTGATTGATCTAATAATTCCACACGACCGATTGTTCAAACCAACTGATGTCAACTTATGTCATTCTGCCTGGCAAAATTTTGGTTGCACAGGGGTATAAGTAGGTCGTTTTAAAGCATTTATGCTGTGAGTAATCCGGATACGATCTCGTTTTACAGAAGTACAGAGGCGTAGCTACTGATTTTCGCTATTTCAATTTATACATTGTTTGAACGCCGTGAATAACGCTTTTTACAGCTGCAATTCCGTACGAAACAGTATTTGAATTAATTATTAATAGTAATAGTTCTAATAATAATAGTAGGTAATTAATATTTGATTATGAAGCAAGTAAATATGATCTATGCCCAACTTTCTAATTGTACAGCGTTATTTAATGCACTTTTAACAAATTAGTTTATATCAATTTCTACAAGGAATGTGTCATTAACAAAGGTACTAACGTACATAGGATACAGTATACAAACTCGAATAATTACCCTCAGTTTTGTTTTAATTACTTTCAGTTACAGTTGAGATTTGTGACAGTGATCTTCGACTGGTTATAACGTAACTATGGATATTTTAAAGTGTAACTGTGAAAATGTCAACATTAGGTGGTTGAGAGGCAAGCGTAAATAGAACACAATAACACATTTTTGTGTTGTCAGGAGTGACATTTTCGTTTCCGTTGAAGACAATTAGTGTTTAATTTTAGTGCTTTCCTCATTTTTGGAGTAAAATGGAGCTTAAGCGGATTGTGATATCCTGTAGTTTGGTAAATTTGTTTGTGCACCAAAAAAGTACATTACGACGCGTCTACAGTTCAAATATGATGTCAAATGACGTACTCAAAAATAGTCACGTTGTTTTCGTCACCTGTCAAATTTGACATTTTTTTAAAGTTGCCGAAAATGGCATTACTTCTCAACATTTCGAAAAAATGTTATTTTCTTTCAAATGAATTTTAGTTAACCTCCGTAACATCACTTAATTTTGCTTCATCTGCTGTCCACATGCATTTTCGTTGCCACATATCTTCAAGAAAAAACGTAATTCTCATTTTAAAGTTTTGGACAATTTTGATGCGAAGTTTATGTAGTTTCAATAATCTATTAAACAACTAGTCTTATTTCTTTTGTCGAGGAGTGGGAAGATCCACTATTACATTCGCAACTAAATTTACTTGAATAGAATAATAAAACATTTCTCGATATGATGTAGACTTTATGTGTCACACTGTGTGATATATACAGGGTGGCCCACTTAAGCGGGATTGCTCCATAACTCCCTTACTATTACAAATACGAAAAAATGTCTTATATAAAAGTTGTCCACAGTCATAAACTACACGTTTTCTAATTATTTTCAGAAATGGCGGACTTCCGGTTATACTGGAAACTTATGCCAACTTCGTTATTTTAAATAGAACAACCTATATATTATTACATTTTTGAACACCCCGTTGAATTTAAAGGTCACTTTAATAACCATACTATGTGGGTTTACGTCGCATTGCTTCTGAGTTATTTGACATTATGTAGAAAAAAATGACGTTTGCAGTGCCTCTGAAAACTTTCAATATCTCGAAGACGGATACCGGTACAGAGATGTGGCTTTCGTTTTTTACTTCCGAAAAGGGTACCGCATCATTCTCATTCATTGCCAAAAATATTGCTTTTATCGTTCAATAATTTCTATCGCTCCGAAAATAATTTTTTTCAAACATGAATAACTTGATTTTTTTAAATGGAACCACCCATAAATTTCCTTTCCATTAATGTAACATTATCGATATTTTGAAGTGATAGTTTTCGAGATATTCACATTTTTATCTAATTTCAGTTTTTATTGCGCATTGCCGCGGTGCTTTGGAAAACGTTTGTAAATTGTTTTAGACAACTGATAAGAAACATCAGTTTTTCGAGCTTCTGTTGTGCTTTGCTGTCTTGTGTATCAGTTTAAGTGTTTCTACAAGACATTTCCATTAAAATGTTGTTGTCCGACGCAGAGTTGATCGACATGATTTTCATTCTTGGAGAATGCCAAAGAAATGCGTTATTGGCGTGAAGGATTTACGCGGTACGGTATCCTGAACTAAGACTTCCCCGAGAAACGGCCTTTCAACGTCTAGCTTTTAGAATTCAATTATTTCTATCTTTCCGAAAATAACTTTTTTCAAACATGGATAACTTGATTCCTTTAATGCACAAGAAATAAACACAAAACTCAAAAAAAATACACAAGAAATACATACGGAATGAACAATAAATACATAAGGATTGCACAAGTAATACAAAATAATTACAGTAGTAGGCCGACACCATCCCCACTCCTCCTTTTTTACGTCACAAGCCCCGCCCCTTTCACTTTTTTATATGCCCACGTGAGAGACCGGATTTTCCACCCTTATTTTTACACGCTTACGTGTAGGACGTGTTTTTTCACCCCTATTTTGCACATCCACGTGTGAGACCGCATTTTCAACCCTTATTTTTGTATACCCTCGTATGTGACCGGACTTTCCGCCCTTATTTTTTACACGCTTACGTGTAGGGCGTATTTTTTCACCCCTATTTTTACACATCCACGTGTGAGACCGTGTTTTCGACCCTAATTATTTTTACTCGCTTTGTCCATGAGTGTATATACTTTATATTATGTACGAAATGAAACTAAGCTTGTTTCATACACTAAGATATATACATATATATATATATATATATATATATATATATATACAGGGTGACCCACTTAAGCGGGATTGCTCCATAACTCCCTTACTATTACAAATACGAAAAAATGTCTTATATAAAAGTTGTCTACAGTCATAAGCTACACGTTTTAAAATTATTTTCACAAATGGCGGACTTCCGGTTATACCGGAAACTCATGCCAACTTCGTTATTTTAAATAGAACAACCTATATATTATTACATTTTTGAACACCTCGTTGAATTTAAAGGTCACTTTAATAACAATACTAGTAGACCCACTACGTCGCATTGCTTCTGAGTTATTTGACATTTTGTTGAAAAAATGCCGTTTGCAGCGCCTCAGAAAACTTTCAATATCTCGAAGATGGATACCGATAGAGAGATGTGGCTTTCGTTTCTTACTACGTACGTACGAGCGTGCGTACGTGCGTGCGTACGTACGAGCGTTCACGCGTGCCTGCGTACGTGCGAGCTTACGTGCGTGCGTGCGTACGAACGTGTGTGCGTGCGTATGTGTTTTTTCGTTCGATCCTCGTGCTAAAGCAGTGCTAGTCGATTGTATGTAGTTGTAGGTCCTATTGTGTTGACTAAGAGCTATAATTGGGAGCGTTGCTGGCCGTGGAGTTATGTTTAATTAGCTTTTTTTTGACAGATGTATTTATTTATGATAAGATCAGGCTTGCATGTAAAGTAATATAGAGGTGAAACTAACTAGCTAATGTGTTTTGCTGCTAGTCGTATCACAGTATTGAAGATTCTGTTTATGTATTAGAAAAACGTACTACAGCCTCGAAACAGAGTGCAGATAAAAATTGAAGAAAGTGAATACGGTACAACTTCTGCGAGCAGACTTAAAGGTTTTAAGTGTACAGCATTCCCAGAGCGGCGTTGAAATCATTTAATTTAGAGCTAACCTCGTGTCCATGTAATAATGTCTGATAAACTATTAGGGTTATTAGCTTGCTTTATAGGTTACAATATAATCGTTCAAGGTACAGGTGATGAGGAGATTGTATCTCAAAAATCTCGTTTGATCTCGTGAGATGTGTATAGCTTTTCTTAAAAAATAACTGCGAGGCTGTCTCATTCAAAAAATCTCATGCAAAAAAACATCAATAATCGTTAGCAATGTAGCTGTATCCGCTATTATGCTTACTTAATGTATCACTAGTATAGCTTTTTTGATATCGAGAGAAGAAGCAAGATTTCGAACGGTTGTAGTATTTCCAGAGCTCTATCGAAAGCAATTAAATTTAAGAATAATCCCATCTCTTTGTAATAATAGACGTAGTATAAAGTTACATATTTTAAGTATTTAATATGTAATCACTGTATAATGAGTTTTTATTATTATGATGCAACATTAGTGGTATTAGACGTTTTTAAAATATTTGTTTTTGAATGTAAATTTTTTGTAAGTACAACATAATTATTAAATACGAATTCAGGTTTTTCTGTATTACTTTCTAAATAGTTAATGTCCGGTATGTAATCGAGTGTTTTATATTCAACCATTCATAAAGCGTGTTTTAGTGAGGTACGTTGTATAAAAAATTCAATTTAGCATATGACAGCGTTGAAGGAAAAACTTCTAAAGGTGAGCGTATTATTTTTAATCTATGTTTTTTTTACCTGATATTGCTAACAAAAATGCCGATAAAGATTTTTAAAAAATGTATTATGCTTATAGGATAACGTCATAAGATCCGCTCTACAAAAAAAAAATAGTAAGTACGCATTCGTGGATTTAAACTTATAGTTATTGTTAATCCACCTATATAATAATAAACCATTAAAACCTTTTGCCTTTTATTTCAGTTATATCAACCTGATATTCTTAAAAACATGTTAATTTTAATTTAACTCTATGTTATATATAAGTAATTATTACTTTTTAATGGGTTTTTACAGCTGTTAATGAACACGTTACAATGAAATAATTTTGTGTGTATGTAATTAAACATGCAAATAAATCAGATATGATGTTCCTAATGTATAGGTGGTGGCTGTTTAGAGGATATGCCTATACATAAAGCATCAGGGTAGAAATTATTTATTATTTCACGTCATATTTAATTAAACTTGAATGTATTCAGTTACAGCTGTAATCTGATTTCCGCAAAACTGTAAGACATAATATCGGTTGATTGGTTGAGATTGATCTGGTGATCGAGCGTGCTTTGTTTGAGATTGATTAATTAATTGAATTGTTTGTGTGTGTGTGTGTGTGTGTGTGAGAGAAAGAGAGAGGGGGGAGGAAGAAACAAGATAGAGTAAGAGAGAGGTGTGCATTATCAGCTTCTGTTATAGAAAATGTTCATTAGTCTTTACGCCGCTAGATGGCACTGAAATCAATTTTTACTCAGAGGCCAGGGGGCGAAGGCCTGAGAACAAGTTGCGAAGCCCTACACGTGTCGCACAAGAACCTCCTTATTAGAAATACAACGTTTTAGGTAAAAGATCATCCAGTAGTATGTGACCATTTTAAAGCAATAGGGTCGATAATTTTAATAATAATATCTTATTAATTATGCAATTTCCAACATTGTATGCGTATGCATTTGCCTAACCTCCAGGGGCACTGTTCTTAATATAGCCAGAAGGTCCTTAATACCACCAAATAACCCTAAGATTAACCCTAGACCAGCCCCACCCTAAGCTCCAACCCTAAATACAGTTCTAAGCCAAGACCAGCCCCCACCCCTGTCCTCGCGTTAGCAAAAGTCCTAGCTGTCAAAAGGTCCTTAATACAACCATAAGGTTTAATCCCAAAAGAAATCATAAAAATAAGGGTAATACGGTCCTTCACGTAAGCGAGTAAAAATAATTAGGGTTGAAAACACGGTCTCACACGTGGATGTGTAAAAATAGGGGTGAAAAAATACGCCCTACACGTAAGCGTGTAAAAAATGAGGGCGGAAAATCCGGTCACATACGAGGGTATATAAAAATAAGGGTTGAAAATGCGGTCTCACACGTGGATGTGCAAAATAGGGGTGAAAAAACACGTCCTACACGTAAGCGTGTAAAAATAAGGGTGGAAAATCCGGTCTCCCACGTGGGCATATAAAAAAGTGAAAGGGGCGAGGCTTGTGACGTAAAAAAGGAGGAGTGGGGATGGTGTCGGCCTACTACTAATTACTTAAGGCTTACACAAGAAATAGAGAAGAGATGCACAAGAAATACATAATAAACACATAAGGAACGATCAATAAATACATGAAGACAATTACTTAACGATTACAGAAGATGTATAAAAGGAATGCACAAGAAATACAGGTTATCCTGTTGACACGTTTCCTCGTTTGATACTGCACGCGTCCGGTGTTTGTAAAACCAAAGAACGTAATACATATTACGTTCTTTGGTAAAACGTTGTAACAACTTTTGAAAGGCTGTTTCTCGAGGAAGTCTTCGTTCAAGATACCGTACCGCATAAATCCTTGTTCAGTTGTTTAAAACAATTGACAAACGAATGATAATGATGCGGTACCCTTTTCGGAAGTAAGAAACGAAAGCCACATCTCTCTATCGGTATCCATCTTCGAGATATTGAAAGTTTTCTGAGGCGCTGCAAACGGCAACAAAATGTCAAATAACTTAGAAGCAATGCGACGTAGTGGGTCTACTAGTATTGTTATTAAAGTGACCTTTAAATTCAACGAGATGTTCAAAAATGTAATAATATATAGGTTGTTCTATTTAAAATAACGAAGTTGGCATGAGTTTCCGGTATAACCGGAAGTCCGCCATTTGTGAAAATAATTTTAAAACGTGTAGCTTATGACTGTAGACAACTTTTATATAAGACATTTTTTCGTATTTGTAATAGTAAGGGAGTTATGGAGCAATCCCGCTTAAGTGGGTCACCCTGTATATATATATATATATATATATATATATATATATATATATATATATATATATATATGTGTATATATCTTAGTGTATGAAACAAGCTTAGTTTCATTTCGTACATAATATAAAGTATATACACTCATGGACAAAATTATCGAATATTTTAAAATTTTCATAATTTCTTTTTGCAAAAATAAATTATGATGGATCAAGTCATTTAAATACTATGAATTACGAAAAACAGTTTATTTTAAAATATTTCAGTACACAATCTTAAGTTTTTGTCAGAAGAAAATCGTAAAAAAAAATAATACTAAATTTTATGAAAATTAGGGATAATTACCTTATAATTAAATGCTACTTTGGATAACAAATACCTACTAGCCTGTTGATTAAAATTAGAGAATAGTTAGTAACGAGTATTACCCTTCGAGCTCTAATTACTGCTTGCATTCTTCTCCGCATGCTGCTAAGTAGAGTTTGGATATATTCTTGAGGAATTACGTTCCACTCATCTTATGCAGCAATTCGAAGCTATTCTATTGTACTTGGAACGGGATTTCTACGTCGTATACGGCGTTTAAGATAATCCCACATATGTTCTATTGGATTTTTCGGGGCTATATGGTGACCAATCTAATCTTTGAATTTGGACCGCATCCAGGTAATTAGTCACAATGCAAGCTGCATGCGGTCGAACATTATGGTGCATTAAAATAAATCGTTCGTATCCAATATGGCCGACATAAGGCAAAACATGATCTTGCGGGATGTTTTCGACATAAGTCACTAGTCACTCGTCCAAACACTTCCACGAGTTCGGTACATTCCTCCCAAGCAATACATCCCCAGAGCATTATACCGCCATCTCCAACACTAACGGTCTCTATCAGATTGCAGCTGGCGTACCTTTCCCCAACTTTTCTGTAGACGTAATGTCGTACATCTGGCTTCCATAACTAAATTCTAGCCTCATCCGTGAAGAGAACATTTTTCCAATTCTCGATATCGCACTGAATATGTATTCTGTCAAATTTTAATCGACAAGTTTTGTGGTTTTGGAGAAGACGTGGAACTTTGGCGAGCCATTTTGGTTTTAAACCTACTTCGTTTAATCTTCGCCTGACTGTTTTGTAGTCACATTAATTTGTCTTACATTTAAATGGTCATTTTTGAGATGCATCGAAGTCAATGTGCGATTTCGTGTAGAGTTAAGTATCAAACATCGATCATCAATTGCTATTGTACACCTCTTGCGCCCTTGACTGGCTCTACGTATGAAATTTTCAGTCTTTTGATACCTTTTTAAACCATTCGATACTGTAGATTGACCTCTCCTGAGACGTCGTGAGATATCTTTTTGTTTATATCCTTCGTTATATAGTTACAACGTGTACCACTTCAGCTTCATTGCAGGCTCTAACTGGTGGCATACGGATGTTTTCAATAGAGAAAAACAAACACCATTAACTACTACTTAGATAATTACACTGCAATAACTTAATTTCGAGCTTCATTCACTATAATGGAAACAATTCTTAAAATATGTAATGAATTGTTTATGATAAAATGCGCGAGAGACAATAATATGCGCCATTAATGTCAATTAAAGGTCAAAATATTTTAAAACAAGTTAATAACCAGCCTACTCGATGACTAACATCAGCACGTATAAGTTTAATTTTTAAAATTATTTTGAAATAGTAGTAATTACAAAAAATATTCGATAATTTTGTCCATGAGTGTAGTTTTTTTTTAATTCCATACGAATCCTTATATGCAACAGGGTACCTTATTTGTACTAAAAGAATTCATACTTTGCTGGCCAGTAATGATTGTAATTATAATACCTTTTGTCATGTTTTTATCTCATAAAATTAAAGTTACGAGCCTAAGATATTCAGATCTTATTCTTAGTATATCATTCATAGGTGAGATTTCAGCTCCAATTTCTACGTGACAACTTTCTTTGATCCACCTCGAAAGTAAAACTAACTCGTTTTGGTCAAGACAAACATCTTATACCCATACTGTACATGCAATTGAGCATTAGTTAATTATAAATTTAAGGATGAACACAATCAAGCCTTGAATTTTAATTAAAACACAAATTATAGTTTAGAATTATTTGACAAAAAATATTAAAATACTCAACTTAGAACGTAGAAAGTAGGTTATAATTAAGAGTTACGGTAGTATCTGAATATAGTTTAAGATCAAGTCCAATCATATTTATGATTTTTGGGGGTAGTTTTTTTTTATATTTGATAGATGCTGCAAGAACCAATCACATTTTTAGGTTTTAAAAACACTTAAACAGACATATTTTCGTGCTGTAAAAATATACTCTGTCAATTTCAAGTTAACGTCAAGGAAATATAGCAAAACTCGGCCAACGATAAAACTTTGTAAATGTAACTCGAACGTTTAAATACTAATCAAAATTCTATTCTAAATACCATCATATTCAAATCTAAAATTATATATTTTAAAAGCTAATTAATAAATAAGCGAAAACGATACCTGTTTTGGGAACTAAAAACAATTGTGCCATCTAACTGGAACATTTTCATAAAATTCCATTTGATCAATTGTAAAATAAAAGGACATATGTAAAGTTATCCAATAAGTCTAAGTATGGAAAGACTAATTTAAATAATCGTAGCTATAATTAAACCATTTCGTACTATTTTATTGATTTATACAACTTAGTAAGAATTAGGTCATTTAATCACAACCAACGTTAGGTATAGTATCAGGTTCTTAGACAAATTTCAGTTGTAGCAGTCTACGTCATCTTTATAGAGATATTAATATATACATTAATGGTCATACGTAACAGAAATTTATACAACTCGCGTGAAGAATTATAAACTGGCAACAGAACAGAGCGTAAGAGTCTCATTAATATTCAACAAAATTGTCACAAGTGAAACGTTGAGCCACACCGATATTAGGATAATTCAACAGAAATGGCTAACCTAAGGTTGAACAATATAATCTACAGATTAGTATAGAACAACATAGCTCGCCCAAAGTGAGGCAGAATATTGAAATATATATATATATATATATATATAT
>JARFJB010002041.1:1087500-1287500 GCA_036346205.1 Vesta saturnalis
TCACGAACAATTCTTGAAACCGTACCACATTCAACAGGTACAATCGTTGTCAGTTACGAATTATCTTCCCCAGCTAGAATTTTCCCAATGATTTATTCAAAAATGTCACAAAAATCATCAGTTAAAAAATTTAGTCTTGTTTACCAGAATCATAGGTTTTAGACTAGACACGGTATTGTAAATTTTCATAATACGCATGTTTGGACGGACGAAAATTTCCATGTCTTTCTTGAATCTCGCCGTCAACAATTTCATTTAAATGTATGGGCTCATATTGTAGACGGTTATTTAATAGGACCGTTTTTTCTACCACCAAGGATAAATAGGAAAACTTATCTTCAGTTTCTTTAAAATGATTTACCGGAATTACTAGAAAATGTCCCCCTTGTGCTGCGAAATAACTTGTGTAGAATGCATGATGGGGTTCCCCTGATTTCAGATTAGATGTAAGAAATTACCTTAATCATAGATTTGGCCAAAATGGCTAGGTCACCAGATTTGAATTTTTTAGATTATTACCTAAAAACGATCGTTTATGAAAGACCGGTAGCAAATGTGGACGAATTAAGACAGATAATTATTATGGGATGTGAGCAAATTGGAAACAAACCTGGTATCTTCCTTCGGGTAAGACATTAGATGATGAGACGAGTCAGATGTGTTGAAATGGGCGGGGGTGATTTCGAACATTTTTTGTAAATTACAACAATTTTGATTATTACTGTTTGCTTGTTACAACAAAAAACAACTTTCAATGAACTTAATTTATTATTGTAAAAAAACATATGATCATAAAAATTCTTTTCCTATTTTTACGTAAGAGGTGCATTTCAAAACGTTTGTTCTAGTTTGTCTTAGACTTGAACTCATTGTTAGTGCTATAAAAAAAAGGGTTACAGAAGCCCAAAAAGAAAATAATTCAGCTAAGCGGAGAAAACATACTAAATCTAAGTCCACCGAAGTTGATGACCATGTCTGAAGGATGCCGTAAGGAAAAAAATTTATGAAATGCATTCAAAATGTGAATAGAAACATGCAAGACATGTCTAGTACTATATCTGTTTTTGTAGGTATACATGTTACGCTGGCATCATTACAAAAAGAATTATGCATGTATTTTTTAGATTTATTTTCGATGCTTCACTTTTGTTTTCTACAAAGTCACAGAGTGCACACTACCATGGAGATATGTACGCGGAGTTGTTTACAAAATGGTTTGAAAATAATTTAAATGAATACTTAAAAGGACCATGTGTAATTGTAATGGCCAATGCTAGTTATCATTCTAAACTTCTAGAAAAAATTCCAAATAATGCATCTAAGAAGGAAGAAATATGTAATTTTCTATTAAAGCACAACATAGCTTATGAAGAGTATTATGGTTCCCACCATATCACTGTAAGTTTAATCCAATCGAACTAGTGTGAGAAAACTGCAAAGAACATTACAACAAAAATATAGGAAGATATAATTCAAAATTTAACAATGACCACGTAAAAGAAATATGGTTGGAATCTATGCAATTGATGGGATATATTGGAAGCTCGAGCTTTCCGAGCTCCTTCAGCCACAATCATGGATTCACAGCATACATACATACATTACGTATATGGTGGGATTAAGGATGGGTGTGGTCAGGATAGGAGCGGAAGGAACGGAGTTAGGGTTCTGAGGGGGAAAGTACTACCCCAGCATTCGCCTAAGTAGACGCACATGGTGGTGAAAAAACCTCATACGAGGTAGACGGTAACGGGAATCAAACCCATTATCTCCCGAATGCTAAGCAGGTTGTGTCACCATTACGGTACCAGCTCGGTGGGATATATTGGCAGAAATGCACTAAACATGCCGAAGTATCTATGTTAGAGTGGTGGGAAATTGAAAAGTATTTTGAGGTTGTGCAACCATTAATAATATGTTAACAATTCCACTTCTGAGCGTGAACAATTTTTTTTATTTTAATGTTTGAATTTCAATGTAACATAAATATAATAATTTTTACATAACATATTGATAACTCTACAATAGGTTGCTTTTCATTTAACTTGGAGCAATATGAAATCTGTTTAAACTATGTGCTAAATTAAAATATTAAACATCTATAATTTCGTCGAACTTCAAACTACATTACACTCTACACTTTCTTCTACAAGAATGAAATAATCACAAATGTATCGATAGTTATGTTATCGCAAAGTATCTACAAGAATTATGTCGATTACAAAGCAATAATTATGCTTCTAGAAGGGTTGTTATAAATCTTGAGAATAACAAACTAATTGCAACTTTTATCAATGTTTCCACCTGAAATGATTTAATTTATAATAAACAAAAAAAAAGGATTTATTTACCTACAAATATACTAAGTGACATAGAAAGAAGAGCACCCAATAATAATAATAATTTATTTGAACAATTTTTGGTATACAAGTGTATTCGAGTTAGACGAGTAAACGATCAAAATTTGATAAAAATTAGCCTAACTTTTAAAAAAAAAAACTTAATAATGTATTACTCCACCAGGATGTCTTATGCACTCATTAACATGTCTGGACATACTTCTAATGAGGTGATCGATTTCCTTCTGAGGTATCTCATCCCATGCTATCTGTAACTCATGCTACAGATCCACTAGAGTTTGCGGGGATGTGGTAAATTGAGTAATCTTCTTCCCATAATATCCCCCAGACGTGCTCGATGGGTGAAAGATCGGGAGATCTCGGTGGCCAACGCAACAAAGCAACTTGATTGGCCTCAAAATTAGCCAAAGAAGCCCTAGCAACATGAGGTTGTGCGTTGTCTTGTCGTCATGTGCTGTTGGGGATGGATTGAACATAAGGTACAATATGGGGTTCTACGATCTCCTGGATGTAGCGCGCAGCGGTCATGTTACCTCTAATGCAGACCAAAGGTGACCTACTTCCAATAGCAATAGCCCCCCATACCATAACTCCAACTGTGTGGTGCACATGCCTTTCCACAGAAAATTAGAGATCTTGCCTTTCACCGCGCCGTTTTCTCACACTTCCGCTATCGTCATACATGCCCAAACAAAATCTGAACTCATCACTGAAGACAAATGAATTCCATTCTTGATCTCAATTTGCCCGTTCTCTACACCACGCTAGACGTCACGTCGGTGCCCAGGAGTCAGTGGTAGCACAAAACGGGGACGGTATGAAAAGAGTCCAAAGGTTTTTATCCGGCGATAAACAGTTCGCATCCCAATCGCCCTTCCATGTTCTGCAAACCACTGGTCCGCTATCTCTTGGTTCCATGCCCCAAAAACACAGACTGCCACAGTGTTTAAACTCCGTTGCGTTCTATCGGCTATATCTCTCGTAGACAAACCAGCCTCTCGTAAGCCCACAATTCGATCCCTATCAAACTCGCTTAACTACCGAAAATATTAGCGTCTTCGCGCTCGAGCCATTGTGATTCAATTAAAGAAGCTTTTTGTAATGTTTTACACGTCTTAAATTACAACTATAGGTACACATGATTTTAAGGCTACGTGATCGTAAATGTTTTTGAAAGAGGTTAACGCAAAAACCGTTAGAGTAATATGACTAAAAAATTAATCGTTTTTTATCTTAACATAAACAAACATATTCCCAAATTTTTTTTACAAAATATTCATTATTACTAGGTATTCTTCTTTCTACGTCACTTAGTATATATATATATATATATATATATATATATATATATATATATATATATATATATAATATATATATATATATATATATATATATATATATATATATATATATATATTCAATAAAGACATTATTCGAACAACTTGTGTTTATTAACGTGAAAATATACAATATTCAACGTTTCGGGGACTTACTATGTCCCCTTTGTCAAGAATGATATTTAGTAATGAAATATGAAACAAGCTAACTAATCAATTATAATAATTTTGATGAACGAGTTCTGCTTCGATTTGCAGATCCAAGGTATGACGTTGAATTTGGAATTGTATTAGATGCCGGAATGTTAACAGAATCTTGAGTATCAGGATTTAGAGGTGATGTAGATGTAATATTGGCCGAGATGTTGGGAAGATTTTGAGTTATTGGTAATTTTGAATTTTGTTTAATAAGATTTGGTATCGCTATATCGACGACACGTTTGCAATTTGGTCACATGGAAAAGAAAATTTAAATCTTTTTTTAGATCACCTTAACCAAATTCATAACAACATTAAATTTACAATGGAAATTGAAATAAATAACTCTCTCCCATTTTTAGATACACTTATAACAAGACTTGATAATGGCAAATTTTCACATAGTGTTTACCGGAAACCTACCCATACAAACAGATACCTAAATTCTCTTTCACATCATCACCCCAGTCATTTACATAGCGTTATGAACTCTTTAATATTCCGTTCTTATCATCTATCAGATCAAAATTCTAGAAATGACGAAATGAATACTATTCATAATATTTTAATTCAAAATAATTACAGCCAGAACGAAATAATCAAAATTGTCCATAAAATCAGAAAACCTAAAAACCATTCCAACTCATTAGATACTGAACATAAAATTCCAGTAATTTTACCATATATAAAAGGAATCACTGATAAAATCGCTAAAAATTTCCCAAACATGAATTTAGACCTGTTTTAAACCTTACCTTACACCAACTTTTGAAGAATCCGAAAGACAAAATTTGTAATGAAAATCAAGGAGTATACGAGATACCTTGCAACGGGTGCACAAGAAGTTATATTGGACAAACAAATAGAAAATTACATGTGAGAGCTAATGAACACAAACTGGCCATCAAATAACAAAATCCTTCGTCATCTTTGGCTAATCATTATTTAGATACTGGACACGAAATTAACACAAACAATATTCGATTACTTGCTCCTTTATATAATTTACACCAGCGGATTACTAGAGAAGCCATTGAAATTGAGAAGAGGCCTAATGCCCTTAACAAACGTGATGATAGTTCTAGGATACCGCATATTTGGAAGAACCTTATTAAACAAAATTCAAAATTACCAATAACTCAAAATCTTCCCAACATCTCGGCCAATATTACATCTACATCACCTCTAAATCCTGATACTCAAGATTCTGTTAACATTCCGGCATCTAATACAATTCCAAATTCAACGTCATACCTTGGATCTGCAAATCGAAGCAGAACTCGTTCATCAAAATTATTATAATTGATTAGTTAGCTTGTTTCATATTTCATTACTAAATATCATTCTTGACAAAGGGGACATAGTAAGTCCCCGAAACGTTGAATATTGTATATTTTCACGTTAATAAACACAAGTTGTTCCGAATAATGTCTTTATTGAATAATACTACTTGTGGAAACTTAATATATAACATATATATATATATATATATATATATATATATATATATATATATATATATATGTAGGTTATAGTATATTATGATGGTATGTAATTATAATCAAACCATGTCCTAAATTATAACAATTCACTGTCGCAGCAAAATATTTTTGACTGTATCAAAAAATAAGTGGATATAATGGATAATTTTTCTATAGTCTGTCCAAAGCTCAAGTGCAGTACGGGGTTTTATGGACTGAATGCCTCTTTTACTAACTGTCATCTACAAATAACGTTATCCTTTTCTTTCATAGCAATGTTGTCAAACGTAAAATGTCATTTAAGAACACATAACCTCTAAACTTTCAAATTCAAATTCAACCAACTCCATTTATTAAAAATCGTTCCTTTCAGAACGTTTAAACTTAGTACAAGCGTCTTTTAAGGTAATGATGAGTATTTTCAATACTTGCATTATCGAACTTAATTTTGTAGAAATTTCCTTGATTCTTCGATATGGAAGTGGAGTTCAAGCTGGTCCTTCAAAACGACTTACTGGAGAATAATTCACCCGTAAGGAGAAACGTCTCGTTCTTAACGTACTAAATTAATTCTTGGCCAAAATGAACGTTAGTGCAGCCGTTAAAGCGAGCAATGCTTTATGTTGCTCAGAACAAAGTGTATGCTATTAAAAAGGAACGTTAAACTGAAGCAATAGTTAGTCCAAAGAAACGTGTGAAAAGGAAAGGTGCACAAACCAATGATCTCCTTCATGTATATTACCAGAATATCCAAATATATCATATTGTATTATGTTTATCAGAAGGGGATCAACTGCCAAAGTATAAAAATGGCAGTTAATTGATTCCAAGTTAACACATTGTAGACACCGCCTTATTGAACATTTTAGTGATATTTTTTATTTTATGTATTAATGAGCATCATATTTAACTAATCTTAAATAACAATAATGTAGAAGAAAAATCTATTTTTTTTACAATTTTGGCATTCGGTTCCTTTCTGAATAATGTTTAAACAGAACAGGCAAAATTAGTTTTTCAGAAAGAAACTATCAAACATAAAAAATTAAATTAAACAAGTTTTTAGTTTAGAAACTCGTCTATTTTTCGTACTACAGAAAATTAAACAAAATAATATTTCAAAACAAACAAAATTTTTGTTAAATATGTTAATAAATGTATTTATGCTTCTTCATTATTTGGCTCAAAATCGAAGTTTTCGCCAAAGGCATCTAGATCGTCGTCAAAATCCATGCCTTTGAGATTCTTGTAGAAATTTTTGCACCCAGTGGAATAAATGGCATTAAAGACCTTATGTCCTGCAGCTTTTTGTTTGAAATTTCTGTACCGTTGGGCCAAAGAATACTTAAATTGTTCTTAAAAGCAAGTGGAGCCTGTCTTTTTGGATTTTTCTGAAGCATGGAACTCGCCACTGTCATTATGAGTATATTTTAAGAAAATTGAAAATGGTTAGTCTTTTTCTAAGTTTATTACTCTGGTTTTTAACCAGCTAATCTTGTTTTTGTTTATGTCCACTTTTCGGTTAGTAATTTCTTTTTCTAAATTTTCTACAGAGAAAAAATGTTCTGTGCTCATTTCTGTTATAATCAGTGGATTTTTTCGCCTGCAGTGTTTCATTATATTGAGGTAATCTTGCGACGTATAAATTCTTTGATTCAATTTAATTGCCTTTTCTATGTCTGAAAAATCAGAATCATTTGGCAGATAGCTGTGGCCCGATATCAGGTAGTGCGATAGATAGTTTTTAGTGTAGGGTGGCAGCTAATTATGTGCTTTAGCATTAAAACGATTTTAACGTTCCTATTTTGGCTACCACAGCTATCTGACCACATTATTAGAGTCTCTGTATTCTGTTCCCAAAAAAGTTGTATAAATCTTTTTAGACATAACCCCACCTCTTGTGCTCCTCTTCTGGCCTCTCCGTCTTTCCATATAAAACAGTACCCTTTATTGCCTGAGTGTATACCCTCATTATAGAGCCAGAGTTGGCACTTGTAGAAAACAAGATTTGTAAGAATATTCGGCAAAGGCAAGGTTTTTTTCATATCGTATGTCAAAGTTTGAAGTTTTTCATTCCGTTTGGATACCTCAAAATCATTTTTCATTTCTTTTCTTGCTATTTCAGCTGCTTCTAGGTTTAAATTGTGTGCTAATTTTAGTTCCTCCCTGTCCTGTTCCAATACAGCATTTTGTATTTTAATATTGTATGAATCACATAAACTGCAATTGTCTTTTATTCTGGGTTTCCTACGTAGATTAAAATTTTTATAAAAGATATTTTTATAGCTAGCAAAAGATACCTTAACATCTTTGTTTTCACTCCTATACAAATCACACATTTTACGCTCTGTGTTCAAATACCTAGACAAAGTTTGCGATCTACAGTAATGCGATTTGTATGTGGTGAACTGCCTTATGTGAGTAATAATAGAAGCAACTACTTCTTAAAGAAGTTCATTTTTTCCGCCTTGTATCTCGCCTCTGGCATCTTTTATTTCTCCGTCCTAAATTTGCACAAAGCAGTATTTATTATTTTAGAACTTACTCTAAGTGTATTTATAAAAAAATCTTTACAGACTGGAACAGTGTCCAAACAATAACTCCGTGTGAAAGCTCTTTTGCCAGAAATCTTATTTCGTTTATGTTTTATAGGGATTTCCTGAACTTTTGCAGCAATAAAAGTTGTTGGTGCATCATAGTAAGCGAACTTGTAAAAGTTTTCAAAAATGTGGTTTCTTTTAGCTTTGCTAATTAAGTTGGCACAATTACGAGTACAGTTACATTGATAATCACTTAAGAATTGTTTTTCCGCGACAAGTTTTCCTTTTTCCGTATAATAGGGTTGGTTGGCATATTGTAACTTCTTCTTTGTTTTGAAAGTTTGTCCCTTAAATTTTCTTTTTCTTCCTTTTTTAGGTCTTCGAATGTATTCACTGGTCTCATTTTCAACTACATTGCCTTTGTTTTCAATTAAATTGTTTTCATTGTCACTGTTAGATAGGCTGTTGCTATTTTTAGAAGTAATATCTTCACAGCTGCAATTTTCAAAAGACAGACTATAATCTGAATCATCCTGTGTACGATGATCTTCAAGAACTCTAAGGTTATTTACTTCGATTTAATTCGAAGAATTAGATACTATTTATGACCAGATAATCATTATTTTCAATACCAAAATTAATTTGCATATTTTCTATATAAAAATAATTGTCACTTTTGTCTGATTCAGCACAGAAGTTCTTATTAATCGCATTTTCGGAAGGTATATTTTCGAGTGTTACATTTGTCAAATTGGTAAGCGGTTACTCCTACAAAAACCAAAATACGTTTGCAGCGACTAGTTGGATATGGAAACGACCGATAAATTTAATATTTAAAACAACACGTGAAAGAATGCAATGGCGACTTCCGAAACAAATTTCTTAATAACAAAAGTAAATTCAACTTACCAAAATATTTTCAGGGAACACAGATTTCTCCTTATCCTTAAAGTCCTTTAGTGCCATTTCTAGAATCTGTCTCCCTCGACTCATGTTGATTTCAATAAATAAACACGAGCATGTTTTACAGAATCTGTGTATCATCAAAACTGAACCTCAAATAGTTATTTAACAAACCAGAACATGAACGGAGCCAAGCGCCACAGTTCAACACAATGCATTTAGCTGAGAGGAACTAGGTGCCTGGTTCCCTTCAGTTTAATAATAAATGCTGTATTCCCAGTATGGCGGTTAGTTCATCTTTATATTTTCAACGTAAATAAAGAGGTGGCATGTGGATCTTTCCTGAATAACATTGTTGAACTACCTACGTCGCTTGGCACCATTATCTGTATTTTTATAAAAATGTGGGTTGGTCCCTTTCTGATAAACACAGTCCAATTAATACCTTAACGTTAAATTAAACTTAAATGACTGCTCAAAATCATACATGCATTTGCACCAGTCGAGGGAAATACTGGTAAACAATATATATAATAAGAGGATCTGATACATTTAAAACAGTTTTAACAACCTGTATCTAAAAATTAGTGTTGTAGTTAAAGTATTCCTTATAGTTATAGAAAGCTGCTA
Source organism: Vesta saturnalis (assembly GCA_036346205.1). Lineage (NCBI taxonomy): Eukaryota > Metazoa > Arthropoda > Insecta > Coleoptera > Lampyridae > Vesta > Vesta saturnalis. The sequence continues at coordinate 1,096,953 of JARFJB010002041.1, forward strand.
TATTAGGTACCCCTTAATGGTTAATTTGAATGTGGCCATATATGTTTTTTGTTTCCAAGTCACTTCTTACGTCAAGACCACATTTCATGTGAAGTTCATGTATAATCCCATGTTGTTTACATGTAATTAAGATTGCTTTTACGTATAGTAAACATTCATAAACATAAATACATGTAAGCATGTGCACCTAAAATAAAATTCATTAACTGTAAAAATGAAATCTAATAAAGTAATTTTTACAGTTATCTCGGTGTCCACATCTAGCTTCTAATGCGACCAGCTTATGAATCGAACTCCTATTCGGTTTATTCGATTTATTTATAGGTTATTTAAAATTTAGGTTAGAAACTGTGTCTTTTATACCGTAGCTATCGAGCCCGGTATTATAGAGCGGTGCAGTAATCCATCAGGTTTATAATGAACAGTGATAATAGATTTGGCAAGCATGCACTGCCTTTCCATAAGCCCCATACTGCATTTGGAGGTTTGGATGGTCTATAGTTTAAAATATAAAAAACATTCAGTAATTTTCTACTTCCTTTGACATTTTATGGAAATTTATGTGGAGACATTAGTCGATAAACATATTAACTAAAAGATATTTTGCTGATTTAATGTAGACTTAGGTCATGTAATTTTAAGAATGAGTCATATCCAACTTTATTTGCATCAAACTATACCCAATTACCCCCCTCGTACTCCTAGCTAAAGTTAACTTTGCTCAGCGCTCTTAAATAATTGACTTTACTGAGAGAAATTTATGTCGCAAAGATAACTAGAGTCGTTCTGGAGCTATAAACCGAAAACCAGTTTTTGAAAACCGTCTTTAAAGGGTCTATCTCCCTGAAGAAGCGTTTTCGGGCCCGTATTTACAGGAACTTTTTTTCTTATTTTCACGTAAAGTATGTGCTCCCAAGTTTTTGCCGTGTATTTTAGCTGAGTTTCGCTCACAACATACTATAACGAGATAATTATATCTTATCGATACCCTAGCTTGTCGATGACACTGTGCTGTGGGCAGCCAATCGGAGTAGTGACATCACAGAACACGAAGGAATTGTAAGCAAGGGAATGCTTCAAACTCCATTTTATAACAAACTATGAGTACCAGGAAAACCTAAAACAAAATTTAAGCGTCTTCCGGAACTCTCACACACGAACTTGTCGATAATACCTTAGGGCAACTTTTAAGCATTTCTAAGTAATCAATGACTGGTACTGTTAGGAAAATGGAGTAGTTTATAAAGATCTCGCACACTACTGCAACACTCAAGCTCGGTCTGGCCCAGGGGGCTGGGGAGCCAGCATTCCTACCGGCTACCGGGGCCAACGAGACATAAAATTATAAACATATACATATATGGCTTTTCGGCCGATTACTTGCGTTAGAGACAGTCAAAAAACGTGTTTAGCAAATCTCAAAAAAACATTTTAGATAAAAAGATTTCTAAACCTTCTGAGTATCACCCCGCTCTGCATTACACCAACTATAATACAATTATATTTGCACTGTGGTCGTGGCGCCCAGTGCTGAAGTGAATATTAGTTGAAAAGAATACAAGTAGGTATGTTGGGTTTAAATTAACCAAAATATAAGTAGGTATTTTAATATTTTATATTTCCTTTATCGCGATACACAAGTTATATTATAAGTTTATGTTAAAGTTAAGGGAGTCGTATAACAAAAGCAGACAAAGCAGTAACTTGTTAGTAATCGTTGATACAGATAAGAATTCATAAACATTTTTATGAATCATTGCGCGGCTTTTTCTAGAACGTTTTATCCGAGACGGTAGCTTCCTGAATTGAAGGACCTTCTAGCCTATTCATACATCATTCATACATGAAGAAATTGAAAGTCTACAAGCCTAAAAAGTAGAAAATGTTTATTGTAAATTTCTATATTCTTTGGCAATTTTATTTGAAGATCTAATCGTATATAACTACGTACTAACGTACCTACTTCAATTGCTGGTATACCGTCGAATATAAAGTTTATAAAGTATACGCGAAATAAAGTTTAGTTTAAATACTATAACAAATATGATTTTCTTCTTGCAGTAGCAGTACAAGCGATCGAAGCAATGACTTTTGCCAGGCAATATGATTACAGAGAAACATTCATCCAGCCCTCCTTGCTTATTAGAGTACGGGATACACTATTTGAAAATGTCGTTTTTTCTCACAGGCTCACAGTAGTAGAAATGAGCGACATGATATCTAACCAGAAACGACAATATAAGTCTGGAACGTTAAAGTGCGATGAGAAGAGAAAACTCGAATTGGAAAAAATAGGTGGTGATCAAAAACAGAGGAAACTGTTTGAGAAGCAAGTACCGCCTGAATTCTTTTTTGAGAGGCAGCCTAATGTAGATGGAATCGATATCATCTGACTTTGAAAAACGTCCAATGACGCTGAATCTGAAAAAGAGCATGATGGATATGGATCGCTAGCAGCAAAAACCTATGCAACTGCAAGTCCAAATCCAAAATCATTCAGTGTAAAAACAAACCAAGACGGCGACGATGAACTTCCTTCTGTTCATCAATCTCTACCCCCAGAGGAGATGCTGAGAAATCACTATCAGAAGATATCAACGAAGCACATTCTCGTTACTCAGACCTTTGGAAATTTATTCGATCACAATATCACACCGACAGCAATGAGAAACTAGCCTTCATGAAGCACCATCCTAATCAGCCAAGTGACATAGATACAGACCTTCTATTTAAGGCAAGAAAAACCTATCAGCGCACATTACCTGATATGTCAACTGAACCTCGTAGATGTCTATCGTATTCTTCTGAAACACGAAAGATATATTGTGCTATCTGTATGTCCTTTTCTTCAGAACTTTCGGATAGAGAAACCTTTCGGCTTTTATTAAATGAATGGAAGTGAACTTGAAGATCTCTATGGGAGACTTGAAAAACACGAGAGTTCAACCGCTCATGTCAATGCTGCGAGAGCATAGCTACATATAAGCTCAAAAACAGATACTGAATCCTTGATAAACATGGAAATGGTAAAAAAACGTAAAAGTGAAATCCAAGTTAGGCGACAAGTATTGCACCGCCTAGTTGATATCGTTTTGTTCATTGGCAAGCAAGGTTTAGCTTACAGAGCAACATTTGAAACAGCAGCCGATTTGAACAGCAAACAAATAAATCATGGACACTTCTTAAAGTTAGTTTTACTTTTAGCTAATTATGGTCAAGTCTTCAAAAATCATGTTGATCAGGCCATTAAAAATAGCCAAGAAAGGCGAAATCTCCTGGACTTAAAGGAAGAGGTGCTCTTTTAACCATCCTCTCAAAGTCTTTCATCAATAAGATTATCAAATATATGTCCATCCAAATTCAGCTGGGCATTGCCAATGAGGTTCGCCAAGCAATGATATTTAGCATAAAAGTTGATTCAACCCAGGGTATTGCAGTTGTGGATAACTATTTGTGAGATATGTGCTGAATGGGCGAGTACGTGTTCGGCTACTGAAAACGATTGTTGCTAAAAAACAACAGGTGAAGCCCTATATCTGCAGATCAAATCTGAACTGGATAAGTTTCAATTGGGCACCAAGCAGATGTTCCTTTGATGGCGCATCAAATATGAGTGCCCAGTATAAAGGTCTTCAAGCTCAACTAAAAAAGGACAATCCGTCATAGTTTATGTACATTGTCATGCACATGCTCTGAACTTGGTGATGACAAACCCCACAGGAAGTTGTAAGTCTGCAAAATATTACCTTTGTCTGCTACAAAGCACAGCAGTCTTCATTTCCGAATCTCACAAAAGGATGCTTGTGTGGACAACGGTTAATAGAGAGTCAGCTAAGGGCCATCAACTACTCCGTCGGATACAGAAAGTGAATACAACCCGGTGGTGGAGTCTTTACTCACTAAAGCACTACAAAGTATTATTGATGATCCGAATGTTCCGCTGAAGTACTGTAAAAAGTTCTTGACGCTGCTGATTTGTCTTTACACTACTGCAATTGTTGAGGATTTTGCCTCCGACGTCTCATTCAAGGCGAAGTCCCTCCTTGACAACTGGTGCAAACTCTCATTGCTTTTATGCACCGTGACTTGTTCAACGTATCCACGTCAGTTTCCAAATATCTTCAAACTGATGGTCTCGATTGCTTGAAAGCAAGCAATTTGATTAAAACATTGCATGGAAAACGCAAGAACTTCACTATACTACACCGTGCAACTTCCGAGTTAGTTGCTAATGTACAGCAACGCATATTGCAAAAAGAGTGTGAAATCACAATTGAACAACAGCTTCCAGAGAAACGTGTCCCAATTGCTAAGAGACTTCCTGGAGAGGTCTCTGCTGATGAGTCAAGACAACTCCGGGAATCTCCGACAAAAGCTTTCGAACTCGAAGTTTTCAATGTCATCATCGATACTTCACAGCAACAAATTCAAAGACGCTTCATATTCAATGATGAACCCAAATAACAACCTCAGCCACTTCCATCGTATCATCCAGCGACCATGATGAAGAAGATCAGGTGGCTGCTTTACATAAAATCGCTCAACAAGATGACACGATTGAAGAACTGGAAATGACATCGATTTGCTTGACCCTAGAAATTTCGCCAAAGTCCAAAGTTTTGAAATGAGCCGGGATGAACTGGTCTTGAGGAAACTGGCTGAACTTTTCCGAGAGTATCTCCATTCTCAATTTATTATGAAGTTTACAATCCGAAGCAGAAAATCCAAATAACAACCTCAGCCACTTCCATCGTATCATCCAGCGACCATGATGAAGAAGATCAGATGGCTGCTTTACATAAAATCGCTCAACAAGATGACACGATTGAAGAATAGGAACATTGTGACGCAAAGGAGAAATGCAAACATTGTCTGTTTTCGCGCTAGAATTGTTGCAGGAGTTAAATACACATGGCGAATTCTATACGACTTTGTACATAGACTACAAGTTTTAACTTTATCGTGTACTCAAGTTTCTTGCGAGCAAGTTTTCTTAGTGTTGAAATTAATCAAGAATCGCTTGAGATCTTCTTTGGGACAAGAAATTTTCAATTTGGTTACGAGAAAATTATTGACGATGTAGCTTCTAGTTCGGCGGAACTAACTAGACTTCTAAAATTGTAACATGTAACAACTGAACTCCGAGACTTTTGAATCTGAATATCTGACTATAAAGACTAAAGTCAAAAAATCGTCACAGTGCCATTCTTATTTCTTAACACTTTAGTAAGTAGCATTAATTTCCATTACCTCCTTTATAGTTTTACAAACAGTATAATTATAATGATTATAATGTAATGGAACAGTTTTGTAATTCTGTTACATCTCGGTTAATTTTTTATTTTAATAAAAACCAAAAACAATACTAGCCTTAATTTGTTCCCAGAAATTATCGAAGTTAGACCTATAGGCCTATGTATAAAGGCCAAACGCCTTTCCTTTTCCTCGGGGAGAAGGGTAGTGTGGGGGCCATTAGGATTTTGTCCCCACCGGGGCCCAGTGGTAGCCAATCCGGCCCTGGCAACACTAGCAATAATAATTTAAGAACGAATTTATTTTCTTTACCAGTAATTTCTAAACAAAGCATCATGGCATTAAAGCCATCTTTGCACAAACTAATATTCAAAATGTAAATATTTTTTATGTAAGAAAGATTCATACGAAAAACAATAGTAACTGGCCTTAAAAGATAAATTGAAACATCACATAAGAATATGCATTTATGTTAGGTTAACCTGTAAGAAAAGTAATTCTCCATTAGTGACCATTTTATGACAACCTTCTTAAACATTTACAAATGAGCTTTAGTGGTTTTGAAATTAATGCTTTTATGTTCAGTTATTAATTCATTGATGATGACTGCTTTAACCATTTAACGCTCCCTAGTATAAAGTTATACAGCACGTGAAATCATGCTGAATAGAATAAGTTATTATTTCAAGAAAAGTCAGCTCTTTTTAAATCTTAACATGACATAGATAATAGGTTATAAATATAGCTTCATACAGTAATAAAGAAGTTCATCAGTTCAGCAGTTCATCAGTTCATCAGTTCACCAATCAATAGTTATTTATAATACTCTTAGTGTTAGAGTACGAGTGAAGTGTAAGGTTAGAATATGTAAGAATACTCACATCATGTACTAACAATAAATATGTATCCCAATTCGAATCTGTAACTATTCACGTCAACTTAAAGTAGTTATCACCTGGAAACCCTGTGTCCAAGCATATCACATGGCGACCCTGCCAGTCCCTGCTAGTAGGAAAGATGGAAAATGGGAAGGGTATCCCTAACTAACTGTGGAGATATTGCAGCCAGTCCCTGTCATAGACAGGAATACATTATGGTTTTGTAAAAGAAAAAAAAAGAATATATATATATATATATATATATATATATATATATATATATATATATATATATATATATTCAGTGCTACAACAAACGTCACCACCCTTATTCGTTTATTCCATAGTAATAACCCTAGTCTGCATTCTAGCTGTAGGATACATCATGTACAAAAATGTAAACAACCGATGCTCAAGCCAGTGGACAAGCGAATCCGCAGCACAGATGCCCTCAATACAGTGTAAGCAGTCAACAATCCATGGCCAGCGCGATAAGGAAATATAAGTATAAGTTTTTAAATATGCAATGCTCCAAAAATTTCAACAATTGCACGTAGAAGTTAAGTTATTTAAAACTAATCTAATAAAGGACAACCAACATTGTAGGGAAAGTCACAGTGTTATAAGCAGGAAACTTGCTGAATTAGAACGTATAAAAAAAGACTATAATGGGTTAATAATTGACATTAATCATAAAGCGGATAAAGATCCTCAAGTAATAAAAATTACAGAAATTTCAGCCAATATAGTTGCGTTATTGAGAGAATCGCGAAATATTTTAGAAGATAGGTTAGTTAGTAATACAAAAATTGTTAAAATGGGTACAGAAAGTTTTAATTTAAGAACGGCAGCAGTATTACTGCCTGAAATGGACGATATGCAAAGTAAATTGTTCACACCGAAATCTGTAACAGCACTTTCAGTAGAATTACATAATGTTAAACAAAACGAGAAATCTATAGAGGACTTTGGTAAGGTTGTTTGCCAACTAATGTTGGATTTGACCATTACTGAAGCCGCAGGTAACAATGAAAAACAGACAACTCTTAAAGAAGTCAACGAAAGGTTGGCCATTAGTGCTTTTATTAGGGGTCTACAAAGTAATGAATTGCGGACAATCCGAGCTAGGGGTCAAAATAACTTAGCAGATGTCATAAATACAGCGATAATAGAAAGCAAGGAAGTACCAAATTCTCCGTCTCTAATTTTCCACACAAAGGGGCGTACTAATTATCAAAATTCTCGTGGTCGATTCAAAACACAACGATTTCAAAGTAGATTCTATAGGGGTTACCGACATCCACAAAACAATTTTTCTAATAACTTACATAATTCGTAGAATAATCATAATACCGGTAATCGTCAAGATTTTTCAAACTACAGAGGACACAGTCAAGGTAGTCGTATATTTGAACACGGACGAAGACAAATGTCGCGTAATACACGCAGAGAAAATAACTATCAGAACGCTTATTTCGCAAATACTCATGATAACAATAACGAGGACCGTGAAAGTAAAATAAATCATAATCCGGAAGCCATTAGAAACCAGATTTTTCGAGTCAGCGAAATGTAGATTTAGTACCGACGCTGCAATTATAAGTATGAATGGAATAAATTACGTACAACTGAAATATCGAGAAAATGACTTAAATTTTCTTATCATCACAGGGGCAACAATTAGCGTTTTATTTAAAAATTACGTTCAGAAGGACGAATACATAAATTCAAATCAAAATATATCAATTAACGGTATTGCAGGTTCCATCAAAGCTCATGGTGCCGTAAATTTAAATTTAAACATTCAACACTTTTGCTTACAACACGAATTTTCACCCTGGCATCGTAGAATTGCTTAAATACCCAAATAATTCTGTACCAGTACAACCCTTAAAAGACGACGACTTTAAAATGAAGAATCAAGATAATAATAAATTGTTTAAAAATGTGGTGTATACATCCGACACACACATAATTTATATTAGTGACACTTCTCCATCAGCGTCTGCATACGATGCAACGTTGAGAGATTTAGTCAAGTGTTGTAAAATAAATGGCATGCAAATGATATGTATAATGAAAAAAGATTTAAACTGCGTAGTTACTCAAGAAAAAAGGAGAATTATTGAACAAATAATTAAAAATAAAGAGGAAATCATAGCGATGGGTATACAAATATCTATAGTACCAAATTTAACTCTTATTACGGATCCACAGGATCAAAAATTAATACTTAATGATTATCACACGTTACCTACCGGAGGTCATGCGGGTATGAATCGTATGTATCACAATATTAAACGAACTTATTATTGGCCAAAACTTAGACAACCGCGTACCACAATGAAACTTTGGGCGCATTAAAAAATTCACGTAAAACATTGGGTGCTTACCTTCGCATCCAAATGGCCAAGTGTCCAGGCTCTTGGGGTACTTGGGTACCTTTTTGGTGTTTCGCTTTTAATACTACCGTACATTCTGAAACACGCTATACGCCGCATGAACTTGTTTTTGAAAAACTTTGTAGATTACAGTACTATTGACCACATTGACCAATATATAACTTTGAGAATTATCCGCACGAATGAAAGTACCGATTACCAACTGCAGTTAAAGACGCGCGAAACAATTTAATTCAATCAAAACATCACAGTAAAAGTGTCCTAGATGCAAAGATACATTCACATACGTATAAAATAGGAGATAAGGTGTTAGTGAAAGCTACTGTCGCTTCTAAGCTAGACGCTTTGTTTAACGGACTGTATGAAGTGGTGGCAGATAATAGCCCGAATATAGTTATTAAGGTAAATGATAAGTTGATTACAGTACAGAAAAATAGAATTAAGCCTTATTACAATTAGTATTATAAATTTTGTAACTTTCTAGCTTATAAAATTTTTCTTATTTTCAGATTTTAGGTATTTAATTGTAAGTTGTTTATTTTAAATGGGAAAAAAATGTAAAATTTTAGATTTTCAATTTGTTTTTTTCCACCGGGGAAGGCGTAGTGTATATCTAGTATTAAGAAACATTTATCTATTTTTCCAATAATTAATTATGTATTATTTCTAAAGCATATTTATGTCACAACTAGGTCAATATTACAAATTACAATCATGCTGAATAGAATAAGTTATTATTGCAAGAAAAGTCAGCTCTTTTTAAATTGTAACATGACATAGATAATAGGTTATAAATATAGCTCCATACAGTAATAAAGAAGTTCATCAGTTCATGAGTTCACCAGTTCATCAGTTCATCAGTTCATCAGTTCATCAGTTCATCAGTCCGTCAGTTCGTCAGTTCGTCAGTTCGTCAGTTCGTCAGTTCGTCAGTTCGTCAGTTCGTCAGTTCGTCAGTTCGCCAGTTCGTCAGTTCGTCAGTTCGTCAGTTCGTCAGTTAATCAGTTCATCAGTTCATCAGTTCATCAGTTCATTAGTTCATCAGTTCACCAATCAATAGTTATTATAATACTCGTAGTGTTAGAGTACGAGTGAAGTGTAGGGTTAGAATATGTAAGAATACTCACATCATGTACTAACAATAAATATGTATCACAATTCAAATCTGTAACTATTCACGTCAACTTAAAGTAGTTATCACCTGGAAACCCTGTGTCCAAGCATATCATAGTTTGAATTCCTGTGTAACAGAGGTTACAGAGTCGTTTCTTATCTAGTGCCAGCCGCTCGTTGGTTTAGACTCGTTTCACGCGCTATTGTATTACTATCTGGTATACCAGTGTTATTATGCTGCACAGCAAGAATAGTTTCAAAAATCAGAAAGAAATTAATTTTGGGGTTACAAACGTGAATATACAAAATTGAAAATTTGGTAGATCTTGAAGAATATTTATATTGTTTGAACGATTTTAATTTTTTTATGTCAGATGAATATTTATCATCAATTTCAGAGCTTTGAGATCATGCGCCAAAAGTTTCTTTTATTTATACAGGTTGGCTTTTAATTTTGTACATTATTTAACTTGTCTATTTTATTGGTAAGTATTTTTGTTTGATAATTAATGTTATAAGCAACAAAATAGTAACTGTAAAAAACTTTCGAAAGGTAAAGTAAAAATTATTTGCATTCTAAGATATACAGGGCGGAATAAAATTAAAATTACTTATTGTAGACAATATTTTATATAAAACTTATTATTAATTTTATTAAATACATAAATAAAAAGTTTACCTCGAGTAGGATTCGAACCTACGACCTATACTTTGCTAGGGTACTTATAATAATATTTTACATAGTTTTACGCATTTTAGGACACTTGAAAAAATGTAAACCTTTGTATCTTTTAGATTCAGTATGGCACCCCGTAGAGACTATTGGACTAAGCCTCTTACTGAGGCAGAACTAGCTGCCGAGGCAGAAGCAGCTGTGTTCTCCGAAACTACAGAAGATCAAGCTGAAAACTCGGACACACATGTTCATCCAGATGCGTAAGGTTACCCAATGAACGACAAAGGCCTTCATCGAATCCATCAAGAAAAAAGAGAAAGTTACCTTCAAACCATTTACCGAATGTGGACGATATTTCCGATTTTGATTCAGACGACTCTATAGGGGACAAATATAAGCCTGAAGAACCACAACTTCTTCAGGTTCCTCTTCATGAAAGCGACAGTGAGGAGCCACAAGATGAAGAGAATGTGTCCAATTTCACCTGCAGGGAAAAAAAACAAGTGTTTCTCCACAAAAGTTCATAGATTTTCAGTTCGCTGATGAAACGGGACCAAAAGTGCAGGTAACCGAATAAATAATTTCGGAAAAATATGCACAGTAGTTGTCTCGATCTATGTGTACAGCGACTTACTCTGAATAACGCTATTTTTGGAAATATTAATCGTTTATCTGTCAATGAATTTAAATAGGCAAGTGATACCGAAGAGCCTATTGACTTTTTTAACGCTTTTTTCCACAAAATTTCCTAGATTGCCTAGTTCAGCTATCTAATTTTTATGCTACACATAACCACACCGCGCTGGAACTTTCAGATGAGCTTAAAGCCTTTTAGGCGTTTTAGTAATAATGGGCTTTAACAGTCTCCGGGAGATAAGACAGTACTAGTCACAAAGCCAAATTTTTTATAATAAATGTGTTTCCAGCATTTTCCCAGCAAAACGCCTTTTGAAAATACTCACATTTCTTCATCTAAGTGAAAACTCTCACTGCTCGAAGTAACCTGGTTATGATAAACTTCACCCAATGATAAATCATTTCAACGAGGCATTTTCTTCATCGTTCACTCCCAACAGATGTGTGTCCATAGATGAAAGCATGATAGCTTTCGTTGAAACAGTACTTGCTAATGAAGCTCATCAAAAGGGGATTTAAGGTATAGGCTTTAGCGTATTAGGTCACAGGCTACTTACTTACGTTTGATGTGTATCAAGGAAAAGAAGGTCCCAGGGAAGACACCTTAGGCAAACGTGTCCTCGTGAAACGGGTTAGACAGCTGGAAAATAGAGGATTTTGTATTTATTTCGACAATTTTTTTACAGTTCCGCTGATGCAAAAATTGTCAAATAAAAATTTGTTTGGCTGTGACACAATTCGTCGAACAACAAAATATTTTCCGAAAAATAAGTTGTTAGAAGACAAAGATCTGGCAATCGGCCAATCTGATTTTGCTACATGCAAAGAGATACCCGTTTATAAATGGAAAGACCGCGGAAAAAAAGCAGTGACAGCATGTAGCAATATGCATAACGCTTCAGAGATAGGACAGGTTTTAAGAACCAACAAAGTTGGAATATGAGAAAAAATTTTTTATTTTTCGAATAAATAAATATTTGAGTTTGATTCTGCCTTTTATTAAGACCATTATGACAAATAAAGAAAAAAAAACATAAAGGTAGTAATTAGCAAGTGGTAGGCATGTATACTCCATACCAGCCAGGGAGGTACCACCGCCCTCACCATGGGCACCTTAATATTGGGTCTTCGATTTTCTGAGCTCGGTAAGGGCTGCCGGTTACCTTTTCAGCATCCTCAATCTATTCTCATCCTTATACTTCCTTCTCGCCCTCACAGTCTTCCTATCGGATTAAAAGTCCCAAATTAAAAAATAAGATGGCTGTGGTTTCTAGGGTAATAAATTCCGGACGCAAAATCCTGCCCCATTCGGATGTTCGAGAGGGCAGGGCCCAAGCGACCTCGGTCATCGAAAGTATCAACTTTCTGATTCACTACTGCAACATCCGCGGTATCAGGTCTAGTCTTAATACTATTCACCAACATCTTGAACAATTACAACCTGATATTTTGTTTCTATCTGAAACACAAGTCTCCTCTGAAAGCTCCGAGTCACCCGACTTGCAATTTCCTCAATACCACCTTCACTCTAACTTTCGATATAAAGGAGGCGTATGTGCCTACATCAAGGACAGAATTGCTTGCAAGAGGGTTTCTTCCTTAGAAAATAAAAATTTTGACGTGATTTGGTTTAAACCTTTTGGTCCTAATTTTCTGTTGCATTTATAGGTCTCCTAATGACAGTAACTTTCCAAGACTTCTTCGATTACCTTAGTATGAAGGTTGACTATCTCCTGTCTCAGTTTCCATCTTGCGATATCTCAATTGTAGGCGATTTCAATGTTCATAACTCTAATTGGCTTCAGTTTTCATCTACTACAAATCCCGCTGGTCATAGTGCAGAAACATTTGCTATTTCATGTGATCTCACATAAATGATAGCTGAACCCACAAGAATCCGTGATAACCCTAACCGTACTCCACATTTTCTAGATCTCTTTCTTACATCAAACCCTCTTGTTTATAAAACTTCCGTTCTTTCGCCTTTAGGTCTTTCCGACCATTGTCTAATAGAAATCATTTTTACTGTACCTAATTCCACTGTTGTTCGCAAAACCGAAAGAACCTTGTGGTGTTTTAAGTCAGCTCGATGGAGTGATTTACGGGATTTCTTTGCAACCTTTCCATGGTGTGAATACTGTTTTCAGTCGTCCTCTTCTTCGGACATCGCTCTTTCAGTATCTGAAGTCATCCTCATGGGAATGGAGTTATACATTCCGAAAAAACAGTACCGTGTAGGTCATTCACGTTCCCAACCCTGGTTCAATAAGGCTCGTTCTGATGCAATATCTTTAAAAAATAAATGGAAATCTAATAAATCGGTTGACAGTCATGTAGAATACGTTGGTGCTAGAAATATCTGCAAAAGTGTCATCACTAAAACTAAAAAGTTGTTCGAACAACGAAAATGCAATGAACTAGCTACATCTCCTTTAGGCAGTCGTAAATTTTGGTCTTTAGCTAAAGCCATTAGTAAAAACTTTGGAACTTCATTCCCCCCCCCCTGACGTCCATTGACTGATCGGTAGTTGCTAATTCTGTAGACAAAGCCAATGTTTTTGTGGATTTGTTTGCATCAAACTCGTGTCTCAATGGTTCTGGAAAAGATGAGCCCCTAGTCAACTCTTCTTCATACGCCAATTCATTTTCGGTACTAGCTCTTGGAATCGATCATCAGTAGGCTTGATCTCAATAAGGCGACTGCCCCAGACGGTGTCCCAGCTATTGTCTTAAAGAAATGTTCCTCCGAACTAGTACCAGCCCTATCTAAACTCTATACGATCTCTATGTCTTCTGGGGAATTCCCTTCACCATGGAAGTTAGCAAATGTTCAATCCATTCCCAAAAAAGGCGATAAGACCGATCCCTCAAACTACCGACCAATTGCCATCACTTCCAGTTTGTCTAAAATCATGCAAAAAGCCATCAATCAGCAACTGCTCACGTTCCTTGAAACTAGCAAACTCCTTAGTGACCACCAATATGGGTTTAGGCAAAGTCGTTCAACAGGCGATCTTCTTTCATATGTGACCCAAGTTTGGAACAATACAGTAGAGCAGTCCGGTGAAACAGATATCTCAAAGGCATTTGATCAAGTTTGGCATAAGTGTTTACTTGCCAAACTCACCTTGTTTGGGTTAAATGATATGCTCATCAATTGGGTTTCTAGTTTCCTTGATAAAAGACGAATACGTGTCGTAGTTGATGCTTTTTTTCAAAAGAAGTTAGCATTAACGCGGGCGTACCACAGGGATCCGTTATAGCGCCTACGCGTTTTTTGCTGTACAGAAATGACCTTATTTCTTCAAGAACTAACCCCATCCATTGCTATGCTGACGATAGCACTCTTCACTGTAGTTCACCTCAGTCTACTCATGGTGATAATCCACCTTCTATGTCATATCAAGAAATTAAAGCTGAAATGGCAAATTCAATCAACAAAGACATTCAACGTGTTCTCGAATGGAGAAGCAATAATCTAGTTAAATTTAATGCTAACAAAACTCAGTGTTGCCTTGTGTCCGCCAGAAAAGATCGATCATTTCCTGTTGTAAGTATGAATGGCTCAGTTCTTAAATTTTCAGACTATATTACTCTGTTGGGTTTGACTGTATCTTCAAATCTCTTATGGGTTGACCATCTTCTGTCAGCTACCAAAACAGCTGCTCGTAAAATAGGCTTTTTGCACAGATCTAAGCAGTACTTTACCTCTCGACAACTCCTTCTGCTGTATAAGGCCAAAATTCGGCCTCATCTGGAATATAATTCTCACCTCTAGGTTAGTGCTCCCCAATACGCTCTCGATATCGTTGATCGTATTCAAAAGAGAGCGATTAGGCTTATAAATGACCCGTCCTTAACTTCTCACATACAGTCCCTTGAGCACAGGAGGATGGTTTCAGTTAGTTCTTTGTATTATCGTTATTACAACGGCTATTGTGCTGCTCAATTATATTCTTTGATACCATCTCGGGCTATCTTTGCAAGAAACACTCGGTTCGCTCATTCACATCATCAGTATGCAGTACAAATCTCCACTTGTCGTACCAAACGGCGTAATCCACATTTTTCTACACGGCTTCTAAACTCTGGAATGATCTCCCTAGTTCCTGCTTTCCTCTCACTTATGATATGAGAAAATTTAGAGTAGCTGTTCATAGGCATCTATTGGCAAATCCCTCTATCCATTGTCCTAAGTGTTTCTGAGTGCTTTAGCACGATAGGCCAAATTTAGCCTGTTCAGGTCCACAATCATAAAAAAAAAATACAGTTATACCAGGGAACGTTTACTATTCCAATTTTCACGAGTCAAAGCAGTTGCGTCATAACTAACTTTGTTTCATTACCACCTTTAGAACCCGCCTATTGTGTACGAGAGGCTCTAAATATAACTGGAAGGGTTACTGTAGTGACCTGACTGAAGCAGAAAGAATAAGCAATAGGTTAGGGATAGCTCTCTTTGTCTTGCACATTAAAGCTTATACTTATAGCTGTTAAGACTAAATTACACAGGGCGAGTTTACTAGCTACCTGCCGGCGAATTTACTCGCTGATCGTAAACTAGCTCCGTGTCATCTAATCACTAGCAAGGCTTGCAGATTTTAAAAATGCTGCGAGTGAAGTTGTAAGCCGGTCTACTTTACTCGCTACTCGCCGGCGTTTGAGCGAGCTAGCTAGTAAATTAGCTGCGTGGCATCACTGTTGCTAGTGAAACAGCGGCAAGTCAGTGGTGGCAGAAATATTAGAGGAATTGGTTATAGTCGGAGTTCTAGTATTATGTAAAGTTATTAAAAACGAGTTAATACGAACAGAAAATGAGAAAAAGGAACTTCATCGAAGAAAAGTGTGGGTAAAACCGTGGATAGGAAGACGTTTAAGTTATGGTGTATCAAACACTTTACTGAAAGAGCTGAAGAATGAAGATGCTACAGCATATCACACATTAGACGTTTCAAATCGTCCTCCTTCAATGTTTTGTTGCTATAGTCTTTATGCATGATGTTCCACAACAAAGGGGATTGGCGGTTTCAAGATACACAACAATATTATTCGCGTTCCACTTCATTATACAAAACATACAGGAAACAGACAAATTTGCAATCAAAAGAACACACGAGGTTTCTACTCGCCAGCTAGTTGGCTAGTGAGCGTGTGAGAAGCTTTTAATGTCATCGTCAACTAGCGTACTCGCCGGCGAGTAACTAGCCGGCTAGTAGCTAGTAAACTCGCCCTGTGTAATTGAGCCTTTACATATCAATTTATAACAAATTTGCTTTAAGGATTAATGCTCGGGGTTGTAATAAAAATAATATGAAGAACAAAACAATCTTGATACAACTTGTAAAATATTCAGACTAAACTGTACCCACTGAATTGTGTATTCAGATTATCCACCTAAGGGGCAATGGATTTTTCCGTTTCTTTCTTGCCTATATAGTGCATTTCAAATATAATTGGACAATTTTTTTAATAATTTGAATCTTATGTAATGTTTCAAAAATAAACTCTTCAGTAACATGTTTAAACGGAAAGCTAAGAAAGGGAAATCATATTTATTTATAATCAAATTTGTAGGTTCAGCATACCATAACTATGAAACTTAATATCGTTTTCTTTACTGTATTCTTAAGGTTTCGAAAATCTGACAATGGAACAAAAAGGGATGGCCATCCCTAAGTGGCCTAAGTAGAAACTATCTCTCTCGGCTTCAGTAAACTGTATGTTTAGATAGGTAGTAGCCCTTCCAGTTATATTTAGAGTTCACTGACAAGGGATACAGATATAACTGATTTAGGTTGGCAATTGTGTCCGGTGTTGTAAAGCATTTCTGACATTAAACATTTGACATAACACATATTTTCTGATATTAATATTATAATCCCAGAAGCTGAGATTTGACAGTTTGCAAACTATTACCTATTTTTCACAATCTGACAACATCGGCGCGTCCTGATAGTATTAATATTAGTGAGGAAACTGTTCTGACTCGTGAAAATTACAATATTTATTTTGTCCTAAATGTTTCCTAGTAAAACGGTTTACCAGCTTTAAAAAAATTGCTGTAAAGCAAATTATGTAAAAAAGTTACTATGTTTTCGAAGTCAATTACTCAAGTAAATAATTTTGCGCGCTAAAGGGTGAAAGTAATATTATTCACCATAACATTTTGTACAATTTTATTTTTAAAACATTAAATTTTGTAATCTTATGAGAAATAATTGAATTAGTTTATAGCAAACAACAGTTTTCACAATTTCCCACCTCGTATATCATCAATTTCAATAAAGTACAGCAAACAGCCAGTTTGTCAATTATGTTGTATTCAAAAAAGGATGTGACGTTTAAATACGCTAGATGCTGAAAGCAATTCAAACATCTTTAATTTCTGGTTTTTAATCAATTATTTACTTTAAGTTTACGGCCTGATTAAATGTAAAAACGTATTATTGCTTTTGTTTCCCATAAATTCCAATTCATAGAACACTTTTCTTTCAAAAGTAAAAAAACTTGAAACATTAGACATTTATAGTATTACCAACCGCAACAAAATGGCGTAAAAACGCGTGGGCGGGTGTAATTTTAAGTTATTTACGATTAATTGATCGTGAGTATATCCTGTATTAGGTTTTAATTAATTAATAATTAAATTAAAGTTTGACCACGCAATTTATTAATGAACAAAATCTTGACCTACATTAATGAATTCAAAAACTAGCATACGCATGCGTTATTCGGCATTGTGACGTCAGAAATATCAATACATGGGACTGAAGTAGCATATACTTTCGGTTAAAGAGTTCGCCCTAATTTTGGTTTTATATCAAAAACAAACATGTGAGTACTTACTATAACATTTTGAAAACTTATTTTAGTGATTCAGTGCCTTAAATATGTTTTGTGGCAAGTCTTTTCAACGCCTTTTCCAAAAAAAATCATTACTGCATTACTAGTGCGTTTTTCTTAGATTTTGTTCATTTTTTGGACTTTTACGAAGAAATTACAAATTTAAAAGCAAACGGCATCCTTATTTTCTAGGAAATTAAACATTTTATCCGCACATCGACGCAAAAATTCGCAGTTTAACTAAATTTTTTGTGATTCCATACACTGTAGATTAGATTTTTTAATGAAATTTTTTATTTACTCAAAAAAAGGTTATTTTTTTATTAATTTTACATAAAATCGGGTGTTAGCATTAAATTGATTTTTTATTTACGCATGCGCAATTGTACTGCATTTTATATTTTTAAACGAAACCATAAATTAATAACTTAGTCTGTTATGTAAGTATAAGTATTAATGTTACAATGTTCTATTTTAAATATGTGAGAATATTTGAGGTTATGTAATACTTTTAGGTCAACGGGAGATTCATTGGGGCCTTCGGCAGGTGATGATGGAATTGTTGGGGGTCCTAGAACACCTCAGCAAATTGCTGCACAGAAAAGATTACAACAGACCCAGGCGCAAGTTGATGAAGTTGTTGATATTATGAAAACGAATGTAGAAAAAGTACTTGAAAGAGATCAAAAATTATCAGAATTAGATGATAGAGCAGGTAATAATTGTTATTTTAGAAAAACTAACGCTAAAGAACAATTGCATTAGACGCACTACAGCAGGGAGCGTCACAATTTGAACAGCAAGCTGGAAAATTAAAAAGGAAATTTTGGCTACAAAATTTAAAGGTTAGGTTTTTAAGTATCTGGAATTACAGTTAATGATTTTTCTTATTGTAGATGATGATAATAATGGGTGCAATTGGTCTTGTCATTTTAATAATTATTGTCAGTAAGTAATTTTCTAATTTATCCATTTAGATTGTTGTAATTAAGGCGGATATATGTCGAAACTGCGACGGTTTACTAAAAATTAAATTTCTCTTTTCGTAGTGAACTTCATGTAACCATCTGCCATTTACTTATGCTACGAAATAACTTTGGTAATTAAAATAATTGGTGTTTTTGTGTAAAATTGGTGTCAAGTGGCTTCTGTCTGTCTTTCTGTATAGAAGTCCCAGATTAATTTTAATAATCTTCATCACGTAAATTTATATAGATTAGTGCGTGTTCATCATCTTTGTGTTGTTACTAACTACAAGATTACCATACAATGGTAACGCCCCACGTAGGGCGCCAATTTAAGTTTTTAAAGAGCCCCACGTAGGGCGCCAATTTATAATTTTAAAAAGTCTCATGTTGGTCGCCTATAAATTCAAAACTCCCATAAACGATTGAATATTCTTATAGTTGGTAACCAATGAAGCATGCTGGGTCAGAAACAACCACATGCATGAATGCTGTACTGGGACTAAATCAGATTTTTAGAGAAATAAAAAGCATGATTTAAATATGCATGTCATAAAAGTAATTAAACCAAAAAATTTATTTTTGCTTGATTTATTTTCAGTGCATAAAAGCCGAAGTACGTCAAAAAAAAACAATTCAAGTTTAGACTCAATATAAAACTTACACGAAGTTATGGCTGAATGTATTTAAGTGTAATAAAGCTAGATTCTGTATGAAATTGTATAGACATAGACTTAGATAAGTTTAACTATCGTTAGAGCTGTTTCAAATTGAGTTCATTTAGATTAATTTTTTAAACAATTATGATAGTAGAGTGCTCCCGACATTAAAAAACGTCCACTTTTCAACTCATTGACATTTTGTTCTTTTACAAGGATGAAGTTTAACAATGAAGTGCAAAGTACATTTGAACGAACATAATTTCAACAAATACAAAAAGATCACATTTTTGATTTAAAATTTTCGCGTTAACGGAGGAATGTTTCTGTCGATGTAGAGAACCACTATAATAATTTACACATTCAAATTTAACGCAAATTTCATTTCTTAGCATAATGTCAACTGAGTAAGTTTGTCGAGCGCACTTTACTAAACAGTGTACATAATAAAAATTGAAAAAATCACTTAGTGATGTAATTGGCTATACGATTGTAAGTTTAGTTCAGTGATTAAGGATGAGAAATGCTCATCGGTTTCTGCAATAATAATAAATCACTCTGGTAAGATAAACATAATTTTAAGCATGAATTGTTCACACATAAAATTGGTTAACATTAAACCAATTTTATAACATGCATGCTTCACTCCAACACATCTCTGATCATCATACATCTCATTACATAATATATAAAACATACATCTGAAAGACAGACAGAACAATACTTCACAAACAAAAACAAACAGCCTATTATAACCCATTCAAAAAGAAATGGTTGCCTGTATTTGAAACCCATGCCTCCTTGCATTTAGTTATACCCTTGTAAATAATATAAATACGTATAGAAGAAAGTGTGTATGTATTTATATTAAATTCAGACCCCCTCAGAGTACAAATATTATCCAAGTGCAAGTTAGTTTTCATATTCGTTTTATGTCCAAACTATTTACAATTATAACTGTGCCGGTTTCCAGACTGGAATCACACCATTTTCTTTTTGGTTGTAAGAATGATGCCCAAAATGAGGCATCGAGTTAGGTAAGGCAATAACATTTATAATGGTGTGGTTGAAGTGTGGAGACTGAAACAGTAATTATGGACAATAATGGATACAATTTTGTGAAATTCATTCCACAATTATCTTTTTAGTGAAATTTATGCCAGAAAGTACACCACAACCCCAAGTTCAGCAATATAATCCAGCACTAATGCAACCAGGAGTTGTTCCACAAGGTCCAGTTGCAAACACACCAGCACCTCCTGCAGCAACCGGTTAAATACATACTTATGAATATATTTATAAACAAATATTATCTTTTGAAAATGACTTGGTATTGAATCTTAAGAGATATCGTTAAGGTCGTTTCGCTCGCTATCAAATCTACAAGCTTTAAATTGGTGGTCTTGTACAGGTTCTTGTCAAAATCACTTTCTCTAAAGTGACCGACAATAACAATCGACACCAATAACTTTTAAATAAAAATTGATGCGACGAAACGACCTTCTAAACATAAATTAAAAAATGACTTCTGGCTCTAATGTATGCGTAGATAAATGTTACCTGTAAATTTCTGCTTTACATATAAATTAATTTACATTTCACCTACAGGTAAGAAATAAATCTAATTTATCTGTAAGTGAATGTTGCACACTATGTATCTTATATAAATGTTAAAAAAAAAATTGCGTGAAAAATTTAGTTTGGTGAGGGTGATCCCATTTAAAGCCCTTCTTTATTAAACGATCAAGGCTGTTTTGACGCTCTTTAAACACCAAGATCACCCATTGCTAAACGGTATTAAAATATCGAAGTGAGTAGGTTTCTAATTTCTTCTATTTGATGTAGATTAGGATTAAAAAAAACAATGGAGTATTATGCACGATAAGTATGCAATGGCAGTGTGAATATAGAAAAATCTTTAAATTTTTAGATGTTGACAGTTCATTGTACATGTAGCTAACTTAGCTAATGTGTGTATAAGAATTTTATTATCATCATTATTATTTAATATGAGATAATTTATCAACTTTGCTACTTGTATAAAACAAACAATTTTAGTGGTTGTATTATGTAAAATATGTACTTATCATTTATTTAATATTAATAAATAATCTGATTGCACTTCTTTCTCAATTATGCATGGTGATGCTCGTAACAGGTGCACAGCTCAGACCTTGCAAATTTAACAGTGAGTAATAAAGGATAAAAAGGAAAGGGCCACGTATTTCATTCCCTCCCCAAGGGGGAGGGCGGGCTGCTCGAGCTTTCCGAGCTCCTTCTGCCACATTCATGGATTCCCAGCATACATACATACATTACGCATACATACATGGTGGTATTAAGGATGGGTGTGCTCAGGATAGGATGGAAGGAATGGAGTTAGGGTTCTGAGGGGGAAAATACTCCCCCAGCATTCGCCTAAGTAGCCGCACACGGTGTGCATATACAACGTGTCCAAGATAAGAAGGGCCAGTACAGGGATCTCGAGAACCGTAAAAGATACGAAGTCGGTTAAATGGGAAGTAAGTTGCGCATTTTGGTGCTTAACAAAATGCTTTTTTGAAATCTAAAAAATTTCCATTAGTTCCGGAGATATCCGCAAAAAACCGACATTTTGCAAAATCGTTTTAATTTTTTACTGGGTTTGTTTCAAGAGGAATTTTAAAATAAGTGGTACTTTCTCATAGCCACTTTTTCCCCTCTACAAGATGGCGTTATAGAATTTGAAATCCGACGTTTCGTCTTTGACCGACCATCATCAACTTCATTTTTTTAAATACGGCTCTGGTTTTCTAATATCAAATTGTTGAAGCTCTTTCAATTCTGAATTCAACAATGTACCACACTTTACGGTTTAGGTATGTTTTAGACCTTATTTGAGTATTATTAAAATTTTACTCGAATCGAAGCTGCCTTGTAAAATCTCTCATAAATTTAATTAGTTCAGTTGTTTCAATTTATCGAAAAAACACTATAAATAAGTTATTAACAATACTTTTTACAATAGTAAGTATTAACAATAAAGAACAATAAAATTTACTATTTTTTTTATTAAAGATTACAAATAAATAAGGCAGATAATCAATAATTATTAATAAGTACCTATTAAACACGCACAGGTATTAACAATAAAAGTTATAAAAAGATAACAATAAATCTAACATCAAGGAGTCGAATTTTGGATCGATCGTAGTACGTTTCAATGTCTCAGGTATCTATCACATTTCTACATCTATTTGAAAGAAAGTGGGCTTTGAAAAAAAAATGAACATCCCAGAGATGTATTAAATTTGACATTTACTGTGAAATTATTTTCTTTAAAAACGTTTTTCTTGCATTTTGTTTGAAATATGGAACTTTATTCAAATGAAGAGAAATTTGATATGATAACTTGTTTCATTTTAAGTAACCGAAATTGTTATGCAGCGGAACATATGTATTGAAATAAATATCCGGAAAGGAGGCAGCCAAATAAAAGGACATTTAGTAGGTTAGTAGTTAATCTTAAAGAATACGGTGCGTTTAAGAAACCTGTACTTTCTCGACAAAAGCCTAGTAATGAAGAAAAAGTAAACAACGTATTATTATCAGTTATTGAGAACCGCAGAATATCAACTCGGAAAATTGAACAAAACGTTGGTGTGGCGAAATCGACAGCACAATTTATTTTAAAAAAACAAAAATTTCATTCATACAAATACAGAATTTGTCAAGAACTTAGGCCCGTTGATGCAGATAGGCGTCGAACATTCTGTGAATGGTACACACGAGAATGTCATGGAAATGAAGCTTTTCCTTATCAGATAATATGGTCTGATGAGAGCATGGTGACTAAAAATGGGATTTTTAATAGACGAAATATTCATTACTGGGCCACAGAAAACCCACATTTACTTAAAGAAACAAGATATCAACATCGTTTTGGATTCAATATGTGGACCGGAATTGTGAGAACACGAATTATAGGACCATTTTTTTACCATCACAATTTAAACTCTGAGCATTACCTCAATTTACTACAAAATGACTTGGAAGAAACCCTGGATAATTTACCTCTAGCAGAAATTTGCAACCATTGGTTCCAACAGGACGGTCCGCCTGCACATAATTCAAGGCCTGTTAATGAGTACCTTTTAAATCAATTTCCAGGAAAACTTATAAGCACGTATTCTGAAACGCCATGGCCAGCACGTTCACCCGACATTACTCCATTAGATTTCTTTGTTTGGGGATATGTCGAAAATTATGTTTATAAGGAAAACTTTGAAACAGAACAAGAACTCAGAAGATTGGTGCTTCAAGCTTTTCAAAGTATAACACCAGTTATGCTGACTAATGTTTTAGAAGCTACACTTATGAGATGCTATTTATGTTTAGAGAATGAGGGCAATCATTTCGAACACTGTCTATGAACTTAAATTCTACTCTTTGATACTAGTTTCGTTGTTATTTTTGTAATATCCTTTGTTGTAAATACTTATTATTGTAAAAACTATTGTTAATAACTAATTTATTTGTAAACCTCAAAAAAAAGTGATTTTTCGATAAATTAACAGCTGAAATAATTAAATTTATGAGAGATTTTACAAGGCAGCTTCGATTCGAGTAAAACTTTTAATAATACTCAAATAAGGTCTAAAACATACCTAAACCGTGAAGTGTGGTACATTGTTGAATTCAGAATTGAAAGAGCTTCAACAATTTGATATTAGAAAATCAGAGCCGTATTTAAAAAAATGAAGTTGATGATGGTCGGTCAAAGACGAAACGTCGGATTTCAAATTCAATAACGCCATATTGTAGAGGGGAAAAAGTGGCTATGAGAAAGTACCACATATTTTAAAATTCCTCTTGAAACAAACCCAGTAAAAAATTAAAACGATTTTGCAAAATTTCGGTTTTTTGCGGATATCTCCGGAACCAATTGAAATTTTTTAATTTCAAAAAAGCATTTTGTTAAGCACCAAAATGCGCAACTTTCTTTCTTCCCATTTAACCGACTTCGTATCATTTACGGTTCTCGAGATCCCTGTACTGGCCCTCCTTATCTTGGACACGTTGTACATAGTGACCATGCCGCTACATGTGTATGAGGAAAACTCCCTGAAAAACCTCATACAAGGTAGACAGCAACGGGAAGCGAACCCATTACCTCCCAAATGCTAAGCAAGTCGTGTCACCACTACGCCAGCAGCTCGTTTGTGAGTAATAAGAAGATATATAAACTAACGGTACCTGGATATGGCCTTCATAATTACAGAAATAATTTGTTTAGTAACTTCACAAGTACAAATACCAAATTACAGAACACCGAGTTAACATTATCACATGTACGCAATATTAATGTCGATTCGTATGTACTTCCATATTTAAGCCACATAGTCTGATTGACTATACTAAAGCTAGGAAAAATATATGTTTCAGAATTAAGCAACCTATTTACAATCTTTGGTTTGTAATTTGATGGCTGTATCTTTTTTATACAAGGTGGGCTAACAAAAACAAAATACCCTCAATTACTACCACAAAAATCATATCTCAAAAAAACACAAAAAAACCTGTTGGTTTCTTTGAAAAAGTGAAATCTTTAAAATACCATGAATGTAAGCCCTAAGCAAGGTTAAACATTTTAAATGGAATAAAAGGTTGATTGACGACACCAGAAAAGGCTTTAATTTTCTACAGATTATGTGCCAGATTTTTGAATCTGTATCACATTATATCACATAGGCCCTTTTTAACTGCGTTTTTATTTTCAAGATCGCAACATGTAATAAATGGATTAATACCAGTAACAATAAATCAATGAAATGCTGACCATGATACAGGTTTGTTTTTTGAAATGTTGACATTTACAAGAATGCCAGGCGTTATTTTGGAGGCGTTCACTGACAATTAGCTGTCGTGACACTTCCAAAGGGGACGGTTGTATTGAGTTTTGTAACAAGTTTTGTTTTCGTAGGAAATGAATAACGAAATTAAGAAACATAATGTCCCTTCCCGTTTCAACTAACTATTATTTATTTGAGAATTAAGAATTATTACGATAACCATTTTGTACTGAAAATGAAGGGTGTACAGAGTTATAGGACGCAATTTATCAGGTTATAGAAATTTCAAAACAGAAAAAAGTTCTGATAAATATTGTTCGGAAAATGTTGATTTTCCGAGATATAGCGTGTCACACATTTTGGAAAGATAAATAATTTTTTAGTAATAAGTACATAATATAATTAATGCAACAATAGGGGAAAGTCGGGTACCCAGCGACATCGAGTAGCATGGGACACTTTAGGCACAGACATTCGTAGGAACACGGCACAGTAGACAAATGCGTCTGCCGATTTTAGATCACCCACAGTCGCTTTGTAGCATTCGAGGAGGAAACTGCGAAGTAACATCAAGTTTTGTGGTTTTTGGTGCAGCGTTGCTTGTGTTAGCTAAAGTTTGGATGGATATTTCTAACTGTTCACGTAAGTTAATTTATTTCTACCATATCAGAATTATACTTTATCTATTGTAGAATCCACCAATTGTAAAAATTTATGTTAGCTATTATCTAAATAGACACTTTCTTAAAAATATTTGGTAAATCGGGTAACCCGGGACACCATAAATTCGGGTATCAAGGGACAAACTAATTTTTGTGTTTAATGTTACTTTTTTTACAGAATACCAAAATTTAAAGGCTTTAAACTATTTGAGGTTCTTGGACTGAGAGCAATATTATTTCCACATTAAAATATGTAGCAGATGAGAAACATAGCATCAGAGAAGCTGCTGACAAATATAATGTTTCTAAAATCTCCCTTCATAGAATAATTGCAGCATTAAAAGAGGGTTTATCTATACACGCAAAGACAAAAATAGGTCGGTGTGACGCCACATTTAACGACAAATATGAAAAGATCTTAGTTGATCATGTCAAAGACTTGGATAACAGATTAATGTCCCTAACGAAAAAAGAATTTTTGAAATTAGCATATGATTTAGCTGAGAATTTAAAAATCGAACACAAATTTAACAGAATTACTAAAACTGCTGGAAAGGATTTCTATTATGGGTTTATAAAGCGACATCCAGAGCTTCTTTCACCAGAAGCTACATTCTTATCAAAACTTATTTCTTATTTCCTTCCACAATTGAATGTAGTATTGTTTAAAAATCCTATCAGTTGCCCACTCCTTCCCACTTCACACCAATTTCCCTATAAATAACCGATCTCCCGTTTACCTACATGACTTATTCTCATGCTTTGCTTAACTGTAAGTAAAGAAATCCTGAGAGTTTACCTGTGCGTTTATAAAAATCCTGAATCCTGCCTGTCACCTTACGTCCTATAAAAGCCGATTTCCGGATTTATAATTGTTTATTAATTTTCCCAATCATGTTTATACCCTAAGTAACCTGAACAATCGCTATTTGCACATATACTCGGAGTTCGTACCTCGAGGGGGATAAATAGCTATTTAGCACCATTATTTCGCCAACGGAGGTTAAATACTTGGGTGAAGGAAGTCCTTCCCGACGCAAATAGTTACCAGGAACTAGTTTTGCTGTTGGTTCGATAAACTCAAAATCCTTTTGGACCCTTACAAATTTTCCCCATCACGCATATTTAACGGTGATGAGACGGGTGTCTCCTGTGGGCATAAAAATGTACGTGTTTTTGTCTCAAAAGGGAAAGAAGCAAGTAGGGAAAATAACTTCGGGGACAAAACGTAACAATTATGATTTGCATGAATGTTACTGGTACATTTATTCCCCCTTTATTTACTTTTAAGAGACAAAGAATGAATAACAGATTGATCTTTAATGCCCTCGTGAGGCTATTGGTGTTGCACAAGTTAATGGATAAATGGACGCATCTGCTTTTTTTAATATGGCTGAAACATTTAGTAAATCATACTCAACCTAACTAAGTCGAACCCAATCCTTTTGATTTTGGACGGCCACGGTAGTCATAAAGACCTTCAAGTAATTTTGTATGCACGCGAAAATAATATACATATGGTCAGCACCCCCTGCAGACCCTTGGGTCGCACATTTATGAAACCATTTAAGACAGCCTCAGTTTGGATGATACAGCGAGGTTAGTTTCCCAAGCTTTCTCGAGGACTGCTCGTTTAGATATTGCACAAAAATATTTTCAGTGTACAGGAATATATCCATTTGACACAAATGTGTTTAATAGTCTATAATTTCTTCTTTCGATAATGACTGATATTTCCGAAAACACAAAAACCAATGCTTCAAAAAGTTCAGTACATACCTCCAGTACACAAGTTGTCAGCAACAACGAGGCTAATCTTGAAGTTCCGCCAAAGGAAGTATTTAAATCTATGCCCAGTAAAAATGAAATTACTGCTGTTACCGAAGACCAAACACCAGAAAAGTCTGACAAAATAATTCGCCACGAGACACCGCCTGCAAAAGAAAATATAGAACCAAGAGAAGCTACAACTCCATTTAATAATAATACAATTACAACCGTTGCTGAAGGTTATACAGAAAGTCCTAGTTCACCGCAAAAAATAGCACCATTTGCAGAAAATCCTGCCAAACTTCAGTCTTTAACTACTGCCTCCCCTTCTCCTTCCCCAGACACCAAGCTGCTGTCCCCTTCCAAACTGCAGTCAAAGAATTGAGAACAGAAAAAGAAAAACTATGACTAAAGACAAATAAAGAAAGCAATGGTGGCAAAGAACAAGAAGAATATCCTTGCATAATAAATCAAGAGACATTCGATGAAAACTGGATCAAATATCATACGTGTCAAAAATGGGCGCACGAAGAAAGCGCGGATATTGACAATACATCTTTTTTTTTATTTCTGCCACTCAATTATCTTATATTATTGCTGTCCCAGGTTACCCTCCAATTTTATTACTGTAATAAATACAAGACATTTTTAAGTATCGAAAACTATTCGAAATTTTAAAATAATTAAACTACTTTATCCAAAATATTACTGATGAAACTTCCTATAATTACTAGAAATTTTCATTTTGGGTTTAAGTCTTCTGTTTTTTTTTTTCAAAAAAATAAAATACTTAAGTGTCCCGTACTACCCGACATTCCCCTACATTATGTGGTTAAAACCGGAATTGCCATTTTAGCTGGTCATTGTAATTTTTTTTTTTTTTTGTATTTGTGGGCCAAGATCTACACAAATGGAAATATCAGTCACCTCTACGCGCATCAATTTCTAACGGTTATTAGCACTACCGGTCACTAGAATTTTGACTTACTAAAGGAATTTCTCCTATAGTAAGAGATCTTTAATGTGTCAATCATCGTATTGCTAAAGGACCTACAGATTTTACTTCCAATCAGAGACGAAGGAGCGCTTCGGTTTTTCTCCGTTTTAGAAAAACGACTACCTCGGCCAGGTTAGAACCCACGACGCTCGTCGAGCGAAAGGTAAGCACTGTAACCGTTCCACCACCAAGGCAGTCTCTAATACATTTTTGAATTTTATTAATATCATGGCACACTATTTAATAATTTTTTGCCATAAGTCGAGCACTGTTTAAGCCTCTACTGCCCCACGTACCGTGAACGTAACATCAGGAATTTAATTTGCTTTGTTTATTAAATGTTTTGTTTTCATGATTACCCACTATTACTTTCAAGTAACAATATTGAAATCATTGTGTCGCCATCTATCGTGACTTGCTGGAAATATATGAAAGTTAATTTTACAAATCTGGTTATAGAGTAACATGTGTAGTTTGGAGGGGAAAACACTATTTACTGATTTTTTACTGGTAAGTTCTTCAAAATAAAAATTATATTTGATATCATTCAGGTTTACTAAGGTATTTGCAAATAAACCCGAATTCATTTTGTCATATCAAGCATAAGTTTTCACATAAATTTGGTATGTTACTTCAAAGTTACACTGGGCAGTTAAAGTAGGTTTTTTTTCCAGGCAGCAATGAATCCATCCAAATTGTATGGGGACACCTCTAGTAATAAATTCTCCACTTATTTAACCAGAATCTTACAGAATCCCGATGTTTCTGAAATTTCGGATCTATCTGATAGTGAATCAGAAGAACTAAAAGATATTGTGATACAAGGACGAGTTTGAGAAGCTATAAAAACTCTTGAAAATTATACTTATTTACATGATGAGGCTTTAACAAACGAAACCAGTGTATCCAGTCATGAACAAGACCAGGTTGTACAAGAGGAAGAAAGTGACGATAGGGCACATACTGAAGAACCACAAGCAGGGTCCATTAAGAGGAAATATACAATTAGAAAAAAAAATTGTTTAGAAATCAGAGAAGGTAGAACAGTGTCGACCAACGTAACCTTGGAAAGGTGCCTTGCCGAATGGGCCAAAAGAAACCTCTAACACCCTTGGCTTATTTTAGAAAAATTATTGATAAGGACCTATAACAACTTATGATGGACGAATAATCCAGAGAAGTCTCTTGCCATAACCATAGCCGATATAGAACGATTCATAGGTATATGCTTTCTTGTGTCAATTTGTGGGCTGATCCATACCAGAATGTATTGGCATGTATTGATGCGGACAAATTATTCAAACTAAGTCTTTTTTTGAAAAACGTGTTGCAAAAATGTAATCAAATGCCCATGCCTGAAAAAATGTGCGTAGGGCGGCATCTAAAAAAAATGGGGCTTCAAAGCTTTTGTTATGTGTGATTCGAAAGGCATGGTGTATAAATGGGAGATGTACACTGGCTCCATATAACCATATCCAGATCTTCCAGACGTCTGTGTAAGTGGTAATATCGTGTTGAAGTTGACAAAAATAATTCCGCAAAACATGTCTTCGATAACTTGTTCAATAATCTTTATTTACAATTTGCACTCGACAAAAGAGGAATACAAAGTATAGTCACAGTACGTCCTAATAGGCTTCAAGGATGTCATTTTACAAAGGATAAGAAGTTATGTAAACAAGGCCAAGGAACTTTGAAGTGTAAAGGACAACATTAGAAGGAGTCGAGCGAACTTATTTGTGTAAAATGGTATGACAATAAGGCGGTGAATATCGCAGGAGCGGATGTGCCCCTTTAAAGAACGTGAAACGATGGGATTCTAAATCAAAGAATAGGATTGATGTGTCTTATGCTAGCATGGTTTTATTATATAATGAGTTTATAGGTTACGTTGATCTCATGGACTCATTGATAACTTTATACAGAACATCAATCAGAAGTAGCAAATAGTACCTAAAAATCAATTTGTATATCATGGATCTTTGTGTAGTCAACGCGTGACTCTTTTATAGACGTGATAGTGAATCTTGTGGTATCTGAAAAAATAAGATTATGAATTTGGTAAAATTTAAAGCCAACTTAGCTCTATTACGCAGAAGCGGCGTTGAGGAAGCCGAAGTAGTGTAGAACAGGGTTTGGAAGCTAAAAAGAAAAAAGAAAAGCTAACTCCAATGCCAACCCAAGACACCAGGAAGGACCAAATAGGACACTGGCCAAACTACACGGCAAAACAAAATAGGTAGATGCAAAAACCTGGTTGGATACAAACCGTTTGCACCAAGTGTAAAGTGCACTTATGTTTCATACCCACAAAAAATTGTTTTGTTTCCTTCCATACGAATTAACAAATGTAAAGAAATGTAATCAATTACTTGATTTAATTTTTTTACGAGAATACCCAATGTTGCCTCCAAGTACCCCTACAAACTAAAAGGGTTGAATATTTTTCTAACTTGATAGCTTTCTAACCAACTAAAGCATATTTATATTAGCAAGTCATTTTAATTTTATTTTTTAAAAAAACACTAAATCGAGCAGTAGAGCACAATAATATATAGACATTGACAAAG
The DNA here is from genome assembly GCA_036346205.1 of Vesta saturnalis. Lineage (NCBI taxonomy): Eukaryota > Metazoa > Arthropoda > Insecta > Coleoptera > Lampyridae > Vesta > Vesta saturnalis. Next base: position 1,128,208 of record JARFJB010002041.1, read on the forward strand.
AAAATGTAAAATGTTTAAAAAAAAATCGAGCCAAGACATAGAGTTGCTAACAAATAATGTTGTATCCAGATCAGCGACGTACATTGAAAAATATTTGGAGGGGCGAAATGTTTGAAGCCCCCCCCCCTCCCCCCAATTATGGGGTTATAACGAAATTTTCGTTTTCCAATAAAATCATGAGTAAAAATTATTGTGCCAATTTTTTATCCCCCCCCCCCCCCCTTTCAAACGATCACTTACCTTTTTGGTCATTTTCAAATAGTTTAAATATATTCTACAGGACTTGCACTATACGATAAAATGGTACCAGATTCATAACTATTTAGTGCTTATATAGATTATATAATAACTCGTAAATAACATGTTTTGATTAGTAATCATACCAAATCATTTAATAGTCAATTTTAAGCTTGAAAGTTGAAAAATAAATGGACCATTTATTAAATTTAAATGTTAATGCTGTTAAATATTGTAGCGTCCCTCAGGTACCCTATCTTGAAAAGCGTAATTTGAACCATAGGCGCCGACTTAGCAAAACTTTTGGGGGGGCTCACCTTGGAGCTCCCCCAGAAAATTTAGAAAAAAATGTTGCTAAAAGTGCATTTTGAGACTTTTTGGTGCGTTTTGATATTGATCAAATATGTATTTAACAATACATTCATGCCCATAGTAACTTGTTTTTTGTTATTAAAATACATTTATTTTTTATTTCATCGATAGCTGTAATTTCAATATATTTTGAATGATTATAGTTATAAAGTTTCCCATTATTATGATATACACAGATTGAGGCTTTCCTATATCGGTTTTACTGTGGATTTTTAATATTATTAAAGATTCAATGATTTTGCTAAAAAAAACGATTTCACAAATTATACACCTTTTAATTTCATTAGTGCTAAAACAATGCAAATGTTGTACGTCGTACTGGATTAGCTTGTACAAAGTCGTTCACGATTGGTCTTAGATCTAAATTGTTCAATACAGCTTGATGATCATTCAGTATGGCAATATTGTTCAATCTCTTCTGGCCCATTGTCGATCGCAGGTACGTTTTGAGCCGACGTAGTGCGCTAAACGATCTCTCGGCAGATGCAGTCGTCACAGGCACAACACGGAGGAGCTTCACACCTGTGTAAGCTTCTGGGAGAAGCTCTCGAATGGTCTTATCATCCACTAACATCTTTCTAATTTCTCTCATTGTGGTTAAGGGAATGTTTCTCTGCCTAGCGATGGCTCCTAACATTGATAGATGAAGCTGCAGTCTGTCATAATTCAAGTCATTTGCGAAGAACTCCTGTGCTTTCTCCATTTTTACAGAACTTACACTACTGCCGTTGACAGCTGAGACACACTCCTTCTCGATCATGAGTACTTTGTTAAGTCCAGTAGATTCAAATCTTTCAGTTACACATGCTTTCACAGTTTCAATCACTTCGATGTATATTCTGCGGAAATATTCCACGGGACTTTTGAATTCGTGAGTTTTGGTAGTATTGATTTCTTCAAGCTTCTTTGGCACGAACCTCCGGCTAGGTAATTTTGGCTCTTGAACACCATTAGGCTTTTTCCTTAAGCAGTCATCCCAGAACTGCTCAAACTCAGCACGCTTTTCTTCTAGGATTTCAAGTAGGCACTCTAACTTAGATTCCACCTCCGTAGCACCAATCCTGGGACATTGAATAGTTGTGTTCACTTCCTCCACAGGATCCATCACTTGGCAAAATAGTGAAACGAAGAAAAAGGTTTTGAAGTGCAGCATATTGTCTAGAAAACCAGAGCATTTTGAAGCAGCATCTGAATTTTCTTCGTGGGAAAACTTTTCCAAAAATAGCAAAATTTGTTCATAGTGCTTTATTATTCGGCGAATGCTACTTGATCCACCTTGTTGGACAAAGTGGGCGTAGATTTCTTGCACCTCTTTTTTCATCATCATTCACGTTCTGAAATATGTGGAGTCTTTTTGGTGACGCTCGAATCATGGTAATCAGTTCTTTAACCAGATACATTATGTCCCTAATAACACTCAGATTTCGCAAACTATCTTGTACAGCTAAGTTTAGCGAATGTGCTGTACAGTGTATATAGGTTGCTAGAGGCTGGACATCAGTAATTAATTTTTTTAACCCATTAAACTCGCCACTCATGTTAGATGCCCCATCATAGCACTGACCACGTAACTTGTCGATGGATAGCCCAAGTCGCAGAAGAACATCTTTAACTATCTCAAACAGAGTAATAGCTTTTGTGTTTGTTGTTTCATACAGACCGATAAAATCCTCACAAATATCAAGATCAGTACCCACAGTACGAATACAAATCGCAACTTGCTCTTTAATTGAAATGTCACTTGTCTCATCGACCATAATAGCAAAGTATTCACATTTTTTTATTTCTTTAACCACATCACGTAGAACAGCGCCCGCTAAAAGTTCAATGATTTCATTTTGAACATCATGAGATAGCCATTTATAGCCTGTACGCCCCATCCATTCATTCAGCTCGGGGATGTCATTTTGTCTTAAAGCGAGTAATTGACGAAAATTAGAAGTTAGCTCTTCATGCCCACGAATAGCAAGACCTTGGCGGCATAAGAACCTCAACGATGTAAAAATAACGATAAGGGAAGAGCGAGCCTTCTTCATATCAACACACATTTGTTGATTCAACTGGACCGCGACACTTGGCCTAGAGAAGGAGGCCAGTTTTGAAATACCTTCTTTGTGTGTTTCTGAATTTTCATGGGCTTTAAACTTCTCAAGGGGGTTTTTTCCAGTTAGAAAACCCGACATGGATAAAGTTATCCTCCTTTTTCTTACTAAATTTCAATAACCCTTTAGAATTTGCTTCCTTACAAACTTTACAGAATACTTTATCAGTATGTTCGTCCCATTCAATCCACAGGAATGATGCAACCCAAGACTTCTGGAAAATTCTTCCCTTTACTTTTACTGCAATCTGCTTACCAGTAGTAGAGTATGACGTTTTGGTTGAAGAACTAGGGGTCGCAGTAAATTCAGTCGTTGGCGGCGTTGATGCGTCGGTTGAGTCTAGGCGTGGTTTTTTTACAACAAACTTATCCATATTGTTTCACATGAAATAAATGTTTACCTTATGCCATGAACATTAATTAGAACCTACACTCAGTAAAATTCAACAAGACACTTATTTAATAAGTGTTAATCACTTGTCAATTAAATAAATACACTAAAACAGTCACAAAAAAATCACTCTAAATGGTGTAAATCTAAACAACAATATCTCTCAATTATACGCGTACAGTAACAGTAGTCGCAATCCACTGGCTGTCTAGCCGCCAGACAATTCTGCTGGCCTTGAAGGTTAGGACAGGGAGGGAAGGATGTGTCTCGGAATCATTTGTCCGTATCTAATAAAATAACGGAATGATGAATCATGAATATTAGGCCAACATATACATATAAAGCTCTACGGACCGAGTTTTTAACCCCTTAACGACCACATCCGTATATATACTTATACGGGCAATACAAATTTGTGCTTTTGACCACCTACGTAAATATACGTTTAAAAAGTAATTTTGTTGCAATTACTTAATTGATCCGTAAAAATACGTAGCGAGGTTTTATAATGCTTACATGTGCAGTGTAGATATTAGATGTCGTGACTGGTTTAGTTCATATTTACATGAGCAATAGGTGCAAGTACATTGTTTAACAAAATAAAATAAATTGGTATTTTTTGCCAGTGTTTTCATTTTTAAATCGGTCGTTAAGGGGTTAATGCACATTATATGAATGCATAAGTTGTGTCTATGTTTTTAATTTGTATTGTGTAATTTACTTGAAGAAAATGGTTTGTCATTAAACGTTTATTAGGTATACCAATATGTTTTAAACTTGCCAGTTTCTACAAACACCTGTAAATAATTTTTTTAAATTTTCGTTGGGGGGGCTGAGCCCCCGGGACGGCAATATTGCGGGGGCTTGAGCCCCATGAGCCCCCAGGAGTCGGCGCCTATGATTTGAACTTATTTGCAATAATGCAAATTCAAGAACAAAATCATCTTGACTTGACTGACATTAATGTTAATATTAGTCAAATTAATTGCCTGCCTAACTTTAACTTTCCTAGCAGTACCTAAAACATTAGAATTTATTTATGTCTGATATTTATTTACTCGCAAACCTCAAATCTAATCAAACGAAGTGGTCGTCTAGTGGTAGGTACGTTGCACTATCTGAATTAGATAGGCTGGATAAGGTACATATTGCGTCATGAGGGGCAGGAAAAAAACATGAAACTACTGAAATTAAAATCAACGAGTGTTGCGCAGCGCTGTTCATCCCGTTAACATACTATTGTGGGAAAGAATCACCAGTAAAACCCACCTTATTCATAAATAAGTCATTGCACAAGTACATTAATAAATCAAATAACACAAAAAAAAGAAAGGAAGAGTTAAATATATAACAAAACACCATTAAATCAGGTTAAAGTGCGTACAAAATTGTAACATTAAGAGAAACATGAATAAAAAGCAGTTTAGTTACACAGAAACACAATAATACAAAAAACACATGTCACACGCACAATTAGGTCATAAATAATCAAAATAAAAATCGTAATACCAAACATGTGGCCCTTTAAAACTAATCATGCCGGTCTTTAAGTAAATAAGCACATAAAACAATAAAGCAAATTACGGTACATATAAAACACAAACGTAAAATTGCACAGGTGATAATAAGGTAAAGACAAGGACAAAGGAATTTACACGTACCCAATTGTTTAGTGACCACCAAAGTACAAAATACAATAAAGAACATACAAAGAGAAATCAGCTCGCAGGCAAATAATTATACTTAAACAAACTGACAAAAAAAAATTCATTAAAATAAAGCCTTAAGGGTAAGTTATAAATAGATCACTAACATCGTGACCGATATACAAGTTTGAGTGCGTTAGAAAAATACAATGCTCCTCTCTCAGGTTACATATTTATCTATACAACAAATAAAACCAACAGAAATAAAAATTCGAGGTGTTTAATGGTTATCTGATCTCGGGGGTGTGTACACACTTGGTAATTGCCTTTTACAATTAGTAACCAAAGCGGAATCATGTACCCGTTCATCATCCCACCTCTACACCAATATAAAAATAAACAACAACAATGCTAATTCACTCCAACACCAGAGGGAAGGAGGCCTGTACTGTCTTTCATTTTAACAGCTTTCCGCTTAAGGAGCCCGCGTGCGAATAAGATACCTTTGCAAGGCAGTGCTCGATGTTTAACAGGTTATATAGGCTTGTAGAATCATTGGCAGTGTGACTGTTATTTATAGATTAATATTTAAAAAACGCATTACAACTAACCCCGAAAGAAAGGACAAATTAGTGTTGGTTAATTCAAAAGAAAATGTAAACGCACGAAATATTTTTAAAGACAAACTGTTTACATTGAAGGTATTTAATTAACTCAAAATCGATCTGGCTCGATTGACATTCTAACTGTAACTAACTTTCCCCTGATTTCAAACCTAACTATCTTTACTCCGGCAAGCAACCCCTATTTTTCAAAAGTAATATAAAAACAAGAAACATTAATTTACGTTGGAACAGTTAATTATTGCACATCTTAATTTTAAAAATACGCATTCGTCCGTAACAACCCTACATTTCTCTCTCGAGTTTCCAAGTAACAAACAAAGATATCTTTTGATCGTGGTCTGTACCGACACAATTACTTATTGAGCTAGTGACATTTTTCAATTAAGAATCGGCGCATAAAGAATTCCCATGATTCGTTACGCCCCTTCAGTAAAGCATTTTTAAGCCTGCACCTGCTATTCACCCCCCCCCCCTCAACATGCGTTTGACAACCCTAGACAAATATTAGTTACATACATTCTCACATTTCTTACATAAACATATATAAATAAAATATTTTGAAAACATTGGCAAATTACGACGTATTATCAAGACATTAAAAATCCACTAATTATCTTTTCTATCGTGGTAACAATGGCGATTTGACAAACTTTTATTACAATAATAAAATGTTCGCGGTACGCGACCTAAAATATTTATATTATCATTATTCTCCAACCCTTTTGCCCTTTGAATCTGGGCGTCTAGTGTACCATTTGCATAAAATAAAAATGCAAAAGAAAATATTATTTTCAAAAGCAAATATTTTAAAAATCATTAAGTTGTTCATACTGAAATTAAATAAGCTTCTTATCACTTCAAAGTTATTTCCATTACCTTTCTTTTCAAAAGTTTCTTATCTTTCCTGTATACTTTTCTGTCCCTTGACATCTTTTTTGCTTCCTCAATCGTCTTTGCTCTTTGATGTCCACTATATCTTTTATGTCTTTTCTCATTTATTTCTTGGTCTTCATCTTCATCTACGTCGTTACACTCCCATTTCCGTTATTATTCTTGGAATCCTATTTTCTTTCATTCTCCATATATGTTCCATTCCTTTTAATTACTTTTTTCTCTATTAGTGTTGTTACTGTTCCTTGTTTTAATCTATCGTTCATTATATCGTTTCTAACACAGTCTCTTCTTGTGTTTCCTGTTACTTTTCTAAGACATTTCATTTCTGCTGCTGTTATAGCTGACTTGTGTTTGTGCATTAATTCCCAGCTTTCTGCACCATATACGGGGTATCCAGAAACTCTACGGACAAACTTTGCGTAGTGATTTTAGACCCAAAAATAAAAAAAAAAGTTCATATAAACCCAGGTCCGGAAACGCTTCGTTTAGGACCTACAGGGTGTAAAGACATTTTATTTTCCTCGGCTTTATGGCGATATTTTGCGAACAAATTTGAATATGGTCCTGAAATTTGGAGCACGGGGGTTTTTGTGATCGAGAAACTTAAATATTTTATTGATTTTGATGCTGCCTGCAGAGGGCGCCATCTACAGTGGTATGCTAACAGTTAGTTGGCCTTAACTTTTTTACTACCCGGTATATTGACGTTCCGTTTGAATTAGTTTGTTCCCTTTTCAGTTCTAAGCAAAAAAGGTATACTAGGTCGATGGCTCTCAGATCAACCGTTTTCAAGATATTGGTTGATGAACAGTTCAATTTAATTCTCTATAATCCTTAGCTAATTGGAATTAAAAATCAAAGTAACGTATGTTTGCATTTTTATTTTAACTTTGAATTTCAGAACGAAAATGAAGAAATAAATAATAAAACTAAAAAAATAAATGTTACAAAAGGTGTTTCACATGATGACCATTTGTTTCGATACATAATCTCACTCGTTTTGATAATGAGCGGCGAATCCCTGAACATATTCCCACATTATTTCTGAAGGTATCGCAGGCATCTACAGTGGTATGCTAAAAGTTAATTGGCCTTAACTTTTTACTACCCGGTATATTGACGTTCCGTTTGAATTAGTTTTTTCCCTTTTCAGTTCTAAGCAAAAAAGGTATACTTGGTCGATGCCTCTCAGATCAACCGTTTTCGAGATATTGGTTGATGAACAGTTTAATTTATTGAACCAGCTATTGAATCTCTTGCCATTTTAGCAGGCTTTGACTAAAACAAAATGACAAGTTATTGCTTAGATACACAAATGTATTTATGCGTCCCAAATTTCAAATTAACATAAAAGCGAGGAAAATAAAATTTGTTCATACCCTGTAGGTCCTGAACGAAGCGTTTCCGGACCTCGGTTTATATGAACTTTTTTTCTTATTTTTGGGTCTAGAATCACTACGCAAAGTTTGTCCGTAGAGTTTCTGGACACTCTGTATTAAAGTGAGTAGTAGAAACACTATTTTATATACTCTCAGTTTTGTTCGACTACTTACCCTATTTTACAGGCAAGATATGTGGAGGGTGAATTTTAAACACTTTTTGACCAATTACGGGAACATGAAACGTTTTTTAATTACTTTAGGTACATCCATGTTTAAAATACTTATCTTTTTTGGGATTTTTTAATGGTGTACTTTAAATTATACAATCTAAACGTTTCGATAACACTTACAGTTATCTTCGTCAGTAGTAATGTTTGTTAAAAATTGTTAAAGATGTAGTAAACAATTTTGTCAAATGTGAAAAATTCAAACATCAACATAAGCCTGCTATTAATATAACAGTTTGAGAAACGTATAAGCCAACTATAAAATTGTAGTAAAGAATAACTAGGTCATTAAAATTAAATATTGTTAAACTGCCTCAAAGATGACAAACAGAACTCTCTACGACGAAAGCTAACGATGAAATTTGCCAGTCAAAAAACACATTTAACAAAATTTAATCGAGTTATGATGTAAGTGTAAAGTTGTGAAAAACTTCAATTTTAAAATGATAGAAGCTTCTATCATTTTAAAATTGAAGTTTTAATTTGAAGATAAAAAAAATGAAAGTTAGCTTCTATCATTTTAAAATTGAAGTTTTCACAACTTTACACTTACATCATAACTCGATTAAATTTGTTAAATGTTTTTCTAAAAATTTACATTACGTTTACAATTTTACGTAGAGATGTTTGTTTGATTTTCTTTGCAGTTTATTAACAACATACTACTAGTAATTATATGAAACGTTATGTAATCACCATTAATCCCAATAATATTATATAGTGTTAATGGTGAAAGTTTACATTTTCATACATCCATGTTTGATTATCTTGTAGATGTTTTAACAGATTCCATACAAAAAACAGACACCACTGTGAATTTATATGTACCACCCAAGGTAATGCTTCCACTTACATTAAGGTAAGTTAATATTTTATATAAATACTTATGCATCTTTGCAGTTTATTGATTATTGATAACATGTTTTGAGCCTCTTGCGATTTAATTTTGGTCCCCCCCCCAAATTACAATCTAGCGTACGCCACTGTATCCATATATTTTTCACGCAAAAAAAAAGAAAAAGGAAAATTGTCAGAAATACGAAAAAAGAACTGATTTTTTTGCTAAATTTACGGTTTAAAACTTTGATAAAAAAGTTATAGGGTCTGATATGAATGATCATCTGTATGGGGGAAACTGTAATTGACGATAAGTAGGGGCCCCGTACGATGACCACGACGACGTAGAAGGAGTTTTTGACGAAGGTCCAGACGGAATTGTTGCGTGTTGTCTTTTAATTTCTTGACATGACTTTCATTCTGAATTCTAATTTTTGTAGGGTGCCATAAAAGCAAAAAAACCAGCCATACTATCTATACTGACCGCCATAAATAAATGAACACATAGCAAACGCTGATATGTTTTAATGAAATTTTCAAAAAACGAATATTTTATTGCTATTAATAAACGATGAAAGTTTTAGCAAGATACAAATATTGTTAACACTAATAATGCGTCGACCCTCCTCTGTTTCTCACACATTCAGCTAGCCGATTAGGCATAGTTGAAATGAGTGAATCTATGATAATCTGAGTTATACTATCCCACGCTTCTAAAATCCGTTGTTGAAGGGCATCTGCATTGTTTGGGAGTGACTGTATATCATTTATTCTCCTTCCTACCATATCACATAATGTTCGATTAGTGATGTCTGGCGAACGAGAAGGCCATGGAAGCAGATCAACGTTAGCAGTATTTAGAAAATCCATAGCAACCCTTGCGGTACGCGCCCACATTATCTTGCTAAAAAACATTGTTAATGTACCAATTTGCCTTGATGAAAAACGATCCCGAAGAGCACGATCTTCACGATCAGTGGTGCGTATAGGACGTCCGGGATGCAAAAGTCGTCGTTCCTCGTTATTTTCTGACCATCTTCGCCAACAAAAGGAAATTGTGGCGACACTGCGTCCCACGCGAGCGGCAACATAACGAATTGATAATCCGGCTTCTCGTAGACCGATTATTCTGCCACGTTCAAACTCGCTTAACTTAAATAACTAATGTCAAATGAAAAGAAAGAGTTTTTATTTCATTGTCTATGATTACTTAATTAATCTTTACTGTATCTTGCTGAAATTTTCATCGTTTCTTAATAGGAATAAAATACACGTTTTCTTTCACTAAAATACATAAGCGTTTACTGGGTGTTCATTTATTTATTTCGGTTGACGGTTGGGGTTGAGCAGTTGCGTCTAAGGCGTTTAATATGGACTTACCCGTTTCACTCTTTGCTGGCCTGTGAGCTTTTTTAAAAAAACGAGAAGAGGTTCACAGAATGTACATTTGGCACACTTGCAAACAAATGGAGAATTTTGCACAGAGCTCTGAATGTTTCCAAAGTACTTGTCAAAGATGTAGTTAAAGCAGTTGTCATTTTAAATCATTTGGTTTGCGAAAAAGATGGTTTGCGACCAAGTGATATGAATGTCGATACTCGCACTCATAGATTCGAAATTATACGGACATGTGCAAGCATTAGGAGTGGAAGATATGTAAATTATGTAAGAGATCGATTTGCAAATTATTTTATGGGCCCGTAAGGATCTTTGCCTTGGCAAATAAAATTATGAGAAAACTTTGTTTCTTTGTTGTTTTTATCAAGTTATTTAATAATAATAAAAAATTGAAGTATTTAAGTCATCGTAGTCTTGTACAATAAACTCGTAAACTTCTTGGCATGCATTATTCTTTTTCACGCGGTCCTTGTATTCGTCTGCAGTTTTTCCCATAAATACGATCTTTGTTCTACATATTCAATGAGACAATCTTATTTCATTTTCTTAGCCATATCTCAAACACTGTCATATGTACTTAAAAATTTCTATTAAAATAATAACAAATAAAACTCCTGCACACACCTTCTTGCAATAACTGTTTGGAAGATAAATAACAAATTGTCTATACAGGGTGGGTGTCTACTGCGTGGACGGAGGATTGCTACTTAACTATTAGAGATATCAAAACCAACTTTGGTGTGGTAATACACGATCATTGGACCTACATTCTAAAAATATTTAGGTATATACAGGGTGGTTGACAAAAATATGTCAACCCAAACCTGTTTTTTTTTTAATGGAACACCCTGTATACTTTTACATTTTTGGCTTCACTGTTACGTTTAGAATAAAAGTATAGAAGTATAGATATCGCCACTTTAGTACCAAAATAGAGTTAACTTTGGAACCACAATGCAAGCGTTGTCACCACGATTTTGTAAATCTGTTGATACCACCGACTATTAATAATAGTCTACTAACACACACTGGGAAATTTTTCGAAAACATGTAAAACTATACAGAATGTTTAACTTACGCGAAATGTAATTTTTCTCAATTTTTTCAAATACAACACCCTGTATATTTTTTCACATTTCGATTCCCTATGAAAAGTAGATACTAATTGATAATACGTTTCATAGCCATAAGACGGGCCCTTCTTGAGATATTGACGCTTTTACGTAAAAATATTCTAAAATACCAATTTACTATGACTATAGAATTCAACAAAACAAATCAGGTAGGCTAGCCGCTCGTAATAAAGAGGAACAATTGCATCTATTGTTTTGACGATTCTATAATCATTAAAATATTGTTCCATTAGTTTGTGTATTTTGGATTGTCGTTTTGTCAATTTTTGTATAAAATGAATCGTTCCAAAGAAGAAATGATCCATATGATCTTTATTTACGGCGAAGCTCAAAGAAATGCTTTGCTGGCTACCCGTTTGTACTGTGAGCGATACCGAGAGAGAATACAGCCGCGGAAAGAATCGTTTATGAATGTAGCTGAGAGAGTTATAAATTCTGGAAGTGTGTGTTATCCCAAGCGAGCAAAAACAAGCCCAAATGAAGAAATTGAGTTTCAAGTTGTGGCATCTCTTATAGAATCCGCAAATTAGTACCAGAGAGCTAACTACACACCTAGACCTAAATATAAATACCATTTGCAGCTTTATTTTAAAAAAAAACAAATCGCATCCTTATCATATCGAGCAACATCAAGCTTTAAGTGAAATAGATTTTCAAAATCGTGAATCTTTCTGCCTATGGGTAACTGCTAAAGTCAATGAAGAACCCAATTTTGTTAATAACATTCTATTTACGGATGAGGCAACTTTTCACAATAATGGCAATATTACTACACATAACTATAATCACTATTAAGGTAATAATCCACACATCTTAAAGAGTTGTTGATGACCAGCATCGATGGTCAGTTAATGTGTGGGGTGGTATAATCAATTTTAATATGGTTGGTCCTTTTTTCTTTGATTGCAGTCTCACTAAAGAAAGATATTTACAGTTTTTGGAGAATGATTTACCCGAGCGTTTGGAAAATATCGAGGTGGATAGTATTCGTACGATGTGGTTTCAACTGGAGGGCACTCCTCCACACTATGCAATCAACGTTAGGCAATATATCGATAGAAATTATCCGATGAGGTGGTGTGCAATACTATCCAGTCAGATCACCGGATCTTACGCCCCTTGATTTCTTCCTTTGGGGCTACGTTAAAGAAAAAGTTTACCAACATCCTCCCACCACAAGCGAAGATATGAAAAATAGAATTAGAGCTGCGTTTCAAACCATTTCGCCTTTAATGTTGTTGCGAGTGAATCTTTCGTTTACCGAGCGAATGCAAAGTGTTTAACTAGGCGTGATCAGCATTGTGAACATTTAATTTGAATTTATGGTTCTATTCGTTTATGTTTACTTGTTCAACTTATTTTTAGGTGTAGAGAATTATTTTATCGTTTAGTTATTACTTAAGTTTAGTTAAAGAATTGATTTGTCATTCGTATTGTCTTACTTGTTTTATTTGTTCTTCTGTATGTCAATATTTTCAAATAAAATGTCAATATCTCAAGAAGGGTAATATTATGGCTATGAAACTTATTATCAATTAGTATCTATTTTTCACGAGGAAACGAAATATGAAAAAATATACAGGGTGTTGCGTTTGAAAAAATTGAGAAAAATTACATTTCGCGTAAGTTAATCATTCTGTATAGTTTTACATGTTTTCGAAAAATTTCCCAGTTTGTTTATTAGTAGACTATTATTAATAGTCGGTGATATAAACAGATTTTCAAAATCGTGGTGACAACGCTAGCATCGTGGTTCCAAAGCTAACTCTATTTTGGTACTGAAATGACGATATCTGCAGAACGGTTAGTGATACAAACATAAATTTCTATACTTTTATTCTAAATGTAACAGTGAATCCAAAAATCTAAAAATATACAGGATGTTCCATTTAAAAAAACACAGGGCAATCCTCCATCCACACAGTAGACACCCATCCTGTATATCGCACTTCGTGTGAAAACCTGCATAAACTTGATGTGCTTGTATTATCATCGCAATAAAATATAGCGCGACATCCGTAGGGAATGTTGCATGTCAATGCGATATAGCACTATTGCTACGACAAAAAGTATAACTTCGCGTACGTGTGAAAATTACCCATTTAAAACCATGTTAGCTACATAGCAATATACAGCCTTCGATATATTGTCCCATGTGAAAACACTCTTATTGTTTAACTTATAGAGTAATATAATTAACTGGCCTTATTTATTCTATTTTGTATTTCCTTATCGATTTCCCCGTTCTTTGATCTTATGCTTCCTAAATAGTTCTATACTTCTACTACTTCCAGTACTTCCTCATTTATTCTTATATCTCTCGTACTTAATTATTTTTAGTTTTATTTTCTCTGGTTCTTACGACAGTTCCTTTTTTTGTAACCGTCTCTCATGTTCTACTATTATTATTATATCATCAGCATATAATAGTTGTTGTAGATATATTAGTTGCATTTGTCTGCATCCTATTTTAGTAGGTTTTATTCTCTCGTTAGTTTTTTTCGTAACCTAATCTTTTTCTACAATAAATAGCAGTGGGCTCAGACTATCACCTTGTTCCACTCCTCTGTTGATTATAAATCCTTCTATATTGATATATATATATATATATATATATATATATATATGAGATGTTATAAAATTAAAATAATTTAATTATTAATATACAAATGGGGATAGAGTTCATTAGCTTTATCGCTTATTGTTGGCAAATAAAATAAACATAATTTAACTTTTGATATAATTTTGAATGATTACGTTTAAATTTAATCGTGAAATCATGGAACTTTTACTTTTAATATAAAAATGTTCTTCGTCAAAAAAATTGCAAATTATAATAATCGTTTAGTATGTGAAACAGACCTTAATTGAACCTGCATAATCACGCATGCGTAGCGTCCTAACTGAATTAAAATGCAGCCTCTCAAAAATGTCAATAACAGATCTTAAATATGTGAGTTCAATTATGTTTTGTTTAAAATTAAAATTGTAATATTGATAACACCGGTTCATATATCTTACAGATATTTATACCATGTTGTCGCACAAATATTTACATATATAATCAATAAACACATAAATACAGGAAATCAAACAAATAATCAATACAATTTAATGGGTTATGATAATAAAATCTCACTCACATGTGTATCTGCATATTCCCAAATATGTTTTCATTTGGCTGGTTCCATATTAATATCGTCGATAGCCTTCTTCCCATTTGTAGCCGATGGTACTGCCTTTTTGTTTATGATGGTGCTGCATGGATTTCCATACTTCATCCAATTCCAAATTGTTGATAAACGACTTTTCTTCGGTAATTGTGATGTTACGTAAAATTTGCTTATATATTTTTCAATTAAGCACTGTGTTTTTAATCGTATATTATTTATATGTTGTTTTAGATGCTTACTAAATTTTTTGATTTTAAAACTATATTTTAAGTTCATATAAATTTTAATTAATTTCACTTTTCTTTTTAGATCCCGTTATGGCATTTAATTTGTTAATAACTATGCATCGCTTCGAAAAAATAAACATCAACTCCAGATAACAGAATAATTTTATTGACAAAAAAAAAGAATAATAAAAACACATCAACCGAAATTTGAACACGTAATCGAATCGAAACAAATTTATTATAATCGACAATTATATGGATAACCTAACTTTTAAATTTAACCGTAGGTTAAAATAAACAATTGTTACTGAGGTCTCGACTCATCACTGACCGCGTTTCAAAAATCCGATAAAATTAACGTAACTTAAAACTTACATGTTAACATCAACACTATCAACACTTTTACTTGTTAGTCGTAAAAATTAAAAATAGTAAGAGAGTGAGAAATCAGAAACAATTCCTTTTATACTTTTCTGTTAGATACCAAAATTTCAACTTTTTCTGTACCATACATACAAAGTATCCAAGCCTCTGATTTTGTTTTTGAAAACAGATTCGGAATCAGGTCAAATTTTCGCATAAAACGATACCTCACAAGCCCTAGTTTGCTTCGACAATGTGCAATTTGACAATTTATAATCCAATTTTACTTATATCTAAGAAACTTTATATTTTACACCTAAACTAATTACATATTCGTAATCTACATGAAAAACTGTATCAGATCACATTTATTTCAAATCATATAACTTACTTTTAACAGAAATTCCTTTTTCATATTAGAATTTTAGGTAGTTAACCCCACTTTTCTAATTTTATGTTCATATACCTTGTACATTGTACATTTCTTTATGAAAATAAGGGAAACCTTCTATTATATTTTTACAATTTATTTTAAGCTTAAATTATCCTACAAAAACTATAAATTTACAAAATCCTTAAAATTAATACTTAACCTAATTTATTACAATTTTAGTCATAACTTGCGTTTAAAACGTCCAAATTACTTGAAATGTTAATTTATGATGTTTTTATAACTGTCTTTAACATCAACACGGTTTACTTTCACTGTATAATCTAAAACTTTGTCAACTCAGGAATCCATATTGTTTAATACATTTATGTAGATTTTGTACACAAAAAGTATTTTTATGTTAAATATCCAAATGTAGAAATGTTGTTCATGTTCTATTTAATGTTTACAACGCACTACCACTTCTCCTGCACTTTTTGTACACTTTGTCTGTGAATTAAAACTAAACCTTGTCCGTATCATAACCCTTTCTTAAAGTTTATATATTTCCTGCATTGTAACTAACTCGATACATTTTCTACATATTGTTATTAACCCACTTCATGTGATAAATATCTGTAAAGTTTCTAAATTGCATAAATACTTTTAATAAACAGTAAATTTACTGAAATATGTTCTACGAACTTAATGGTACTCACAAATATCAATCCTTCTGACCTTCCTCACATGCTCCCTATATAGCCCATTGCTTTTTATGAATAAACAAACTTGTGCAAATTCCACCAAGCCTGTTTCGTTAAATCAAAACCATTTTCTTTCACTCGTCTACTACCTTGCTTATTAAAAACACACTGTATACATGCCCTAGTCTATCTAAATTTGCCCACTATAAAGAATATAAGCTTGTTTACTCTTGTCCCTGTATTAATCCTATCTCAATATATATATATATATATATATATATATATATATATATACTATTTATTGCTTCTATAAGCGGACTATTTACTATATAATTTTCTAAGGTTTTGTATTCTTGAGACGTTATTTCCCTTTTCTAAACTCTTTTCTATTATCCTTCATAATGTGTATATATTATCTTGTGTTTGTCTGCCCGGTCTAAAAGCGACTTGTTCTTCCTTCAGTTCTATTTTTACTTCCATCATCAGCTTCTTTTCTACTATTTTTGTGTATACTTTTTAATTTATTGTAGATAGGTTTAGTGTTCTGTAATTCTTACATTTAGTTGTACTGCCTTTTTTATATATAGGCATAAAAATGTTTTGCTCCCATTCCTTGGGTATTACTTTTTCCTCCCATATTTTTGGTATAACTTTGTACCATTTTTTAACTTCTTTCTGCTTCTCTAACCTCCTCTGCTGTTATTTCTATCTTTTGGAGCCACATTACCGTCTTCTCCTACGATTGCTTGAAACTTATCTTCATAGTGGTTCCTCCATGTTCTGCTATTACTTCTCGGTTCGAGATCAGTTTATTATTTTTATCTTGAATGTTTTTTATTCTGCGTTTTGCCTTTCCTTTGATTCAGTGTATTATTGTTCAAGAGTATTTTTGGTTTCATTTATAATTTACTTCAATTTCTTTTCTGAATTCATCGAGAGTTCTTTTTTAGGATAATTTTCCTTCATCTTTGGCTTTATTTCTTTCTTTTATATATTTATATATTGTCTAAACTGTTATTAACTTTGTTTTCATGTATTTTTTCCATATTTTTTTATTTATTTTTAACTGCCTCTCGTACTCTATTGGCTCCACCACTTTAATCTCCTAAAACGCCTATCTACTTTCTTTATTCCACATATTTGTTTTGCTTCTTCTAATATTTTGCTTTTAGTATTGTCCATAGTTTATTCACAGTGCTTTCTTCATTAATTTCCCTTCCTCATCTTTCCAATATTCTATCCCTACATGCTATTTGATTTTATTTATATTTAACTTATTCATACAAATTTTTTCTATGGTTTTCTCTATTCTACTTTTTTTAATTTTAATATCCCCACTAGTATTCTGTGATCAAACTCTACCCCTAAATCTCTATACACTCTTATATCTTTTAGTTTTGCTTTTGTTTTTGTAACATAACATAATAACATAACAGCCATGCTATTCCCCTTTGGTGTAGGCAAAACAATCCTTGCCTCTTGTTTATTTCCCATTTGCAATCTTTCTCCATCCTTTCCTATCCCTGCATCTTTCTTTCTTTTATCATACGCTCTACTGCATTCATCCAAGTTTTATGCGGCCTACTAGGCCCGGCCGTACCCCTAACTTCACTCACATACGGGGCGATCAACTTATACTCCGGAGTTCGATAACTCCGTTACCTTGAGAGTTACGAAGGAAAGTTTTAAATAAAAGTTATTCATAAAGTCAAGCTGCACATTTAAAAATTATGTAATAATATACAGAGTATTTCATAAAGTCACAGCATATGAAATTTGTTTTTTTAATGTAACACTCTGTATATTATGTCAAATTTCAATTAGGCTCATTTTTCCTATTCCAATGATAAAGGTTTTTACTAGGTTTTGCAGGGCACTTTTAAAGATATAGCCATTTTTATGTGAAAATAATAATGAAATCGTTACTCTATATTATTTAAAATAAACAATTGAGGGCTAATCTCTCATGGGCCAAATAATCTCATGGTAGTCTGGTATTGTTAAAACGTATCACTTTTGTGATAACTTTTCTTTTTTATACAGGGTGATCCAAAACTCATACCCATGATTATCTCGGTAACTGGAACACCCTCTATTTTATATCATCTCTGAAAAGTACTTAAGAAATACTTTTAATCTTCTTAACCATTCCCTATACCTAAATCTTACAGTTATTGATTTATTTAGATTTTTAAAAATAAAAGCGGAATTTTTGGCTCTGCAAGTTTTTTTACAGTGTGCCATGACTGTAAAGTATTATTTGACAGAGGCTTTGTCTGGCAAGCTTGTAATAGTATATTACAAACCGAGGCGGAAAGTATTCCATTCCATTCCATTCACTTTTCAACCTTTAAAGGGTTAGAAAAACGGTATGTTACAAACTAATTGTGAATAAAACTAATATTTTAGTTTTATTCGGTTAATTTCCTTGTTATTTACGTACAAATTTTGAGTTCATCATGAATTTTTCTAATGAGGAATTAGACGATATGATCTGGATACTAGGTGAATGTCATAAAAATTGTTTGGTAGCAATAAGGGTGTATCTCGAGATATTTCCAGAGCGCCGATTGCCTGAAAAAGGGAATTTCGAAAAAGTGATGGGTCGATTTAATCGTACAGGTACTGTGGTACCTATATTAAAGGAAAGAAAAAACGAAAACCATTGTTACCGAGGAAAATAAACTGAATGTATTGTTGGCAGTGACAGATGATCCCAATAAAAGTATAAGAGAAACTTCCAGGGAACAAAAAATAAGTTATGGAAGTGTACAAAAAAATACTATCTAAAAACAAGATGCACCCATATCGTATGCAATTGCACTAGGAAGTATTGTATGATGATTTTCGACGAAGAATAAATTTTTGTAATTGGGCTCAAAGAAAAATTCGCAATCCAAGAGATTTTTTTGATTATGTACTTTTCGGGGATGAGGTGACATTCCATAAAAATGGATGTTTAAATAGACATCATTTTCATTACTATTCAAGAGAAAATTCTCATGCAATAGTTACTACTTCACTAACAACATGGTCTTTAACTGTTTGGGGTAATATTCTTAGCGATTTCGTGAGTGGACCATATTTTTTCGAGGAAACGGTAAACGGTGATTTTAAGTTGCCCCTGCTTCTTGAAAACGTTCCCCTGCGTATACGTAAGTGCATGCGATATTTAAGATAAAAAGCTTGAGCTTAGTTCATTGAGTATTTGCATAGTAAATTGCAAAACTTTTAAATATACGCGGCAATTTGCGGGTGTTATTGTTTTGTAAAGAGGAGCAAGAGACGCCTCTAGTAAGCGATCAGAGTTGATTGAAAAGTGATTGATTTATGCTGCAATTAAAATTGTGAATTTATAACGAAAAGTCCGTTATATTGTGTAAAGAGAATGTAAATGATATTTTCCATGTTAATGCGAGGAAAGGTTAAAATAATAAAAAGTGCAATTGTTATCGAGTTCGCGGAAATAAAAAGGATTGTACCATAATTTAAAATGCCTATTAAAAGTGACGTAATAAGTGAAGATAACGCGTTTCATATGTATCAGAGCTGTAATCAACTGTGTTTACATAGTGAACAATAAATATAATAGACAGTAATCGAAGTAATTGGTAAATCAAAGTATAAAAGGCAATAAATCGAATTTATTGATGTATAAAAAGGGAGCATTCGCGGTTTGTAAATAGTTTGCATTTTGTTGCGCAAGCTATTTGTAGGTTAACTGAACAATTCAGTAAAAACTGAACAGTGTAAACATATTAAGCATTTTTTTAGAAAAAAAATCATTAAATTGTGGAAGGAAAATTAGGAGCGTCTTCTATAACAAAGAGATAAGGAGAACAAAGGAAGCGGTTCTAAGTTGGCGGGAAGGTGACATCATCGGAGGAGCAGTCACACAACCTAGTTGAGGCCTCTTCACCGGTCAAAGGAACGGAAGCATTACATCCAGTTTTTCAACGAAAATAACAAGCAAGAACCCTTTATGTTTGTGTGAATAAATAAAACGTTTTTGTGTTTGATTTTCTCGAAACTTTACATTTGATTAAACGAAAAACAATCGTTTAATTCTGATAAAGATTTTACATGTTAGTTTTAAGAATATTGGTTTACATTATAGGTTTGAGTTTTATATATAATATTGTAAACAAAACAGTCTGCATTTAAAATTTGGCTTAATTAAATATTATCACTTTTGATTCAGTTTTATTATTGACTGTTGCAAATCTTAAAAGCTTATACAATAACTGCATGTGTAAACACAAGTTCAATTAGGTAATTAATAACATCAGATTGAGAATAATTTTAATGAATGAAAACAATAACCATTTAACACTTTATTGAGCAGCTGGAGCGTCCCGATAAGGGGAAAAAGGGAATTTGTCGAGTAATTATTAAAGTTCATTTACACAAACAGAAATGTGATAACAATAAAAGTAAAGTTTAGATAATGAACGTTATCTTTATAAATTAAAATCATTTAGTAAACGTTGAATCATTTCACATTTTCATAAAAACAATATAAAATTTTTACTCAATGATTTTGGAAATTATAAAAGATTGAAATAGAACCTAAATATTATACTTTGTAGCTGTTTCTTTTATCAACTTGTATTAATTAAACAGTATACGTTATCTAAGTATTTATTAATCTCAAAGTACATACATATATTAAAATTGAAATTTTTTTACGTCTGGTCTTAATCATACCTACTGAAGTTTGTCACCTTCTGACGGTGTTGCCGGATTCATTATTTATTAATACATTGCAAACAGTAGCCAAGTGTATGCAAGCAAGGTAATAATCTCAGGTAATACGCCCGTCACAAAACAATTCCCGACGTGGGAACAATCACAAAATAGCCCCCAACAGAAGGACGATATCCTATCCAAGCACTCCAGTCTCCCATAAATATTACATGTTCTACTTTTTCTCTGCTTGCTTCTGCAATTTTTTGTAACTCTCTTTTTTCACTCTTCTAATGCGTCTGCTGTTGGTGCATATATTTGTATTATGCGCATTATTTATGGAGTCATAAATCGATTTTTATGATTCGTGAAGTTATTGTTTAGTAACCTATTAATTATTTAAATATTTATGCTTTACAAAACAATATAAATAAATTGGTATCTGTATCTATACATTAGCAAACATGTCAATCAAAATAATTTGTATTTGTGGACTGAGCTCTACACACAAATGGAATTTTGGCCTACTAAAATTCAGTAAGGGGTGCTTAACACGTCAAACATTATATTTCTATGGTACCTACAGTTTTACTTCCTATTCAAGAAGGGATACTTTGGTTTTTATTCATTTTATAAAAATGGCTACCTCGGCCAGGTTTGAACCTGTGATGTTCAGGTATAAGGCAAGCCCTTTAACCGTTCCACCATCTAGGTAGTTTTTAGCATTTTTTAATAATATCCCTTAATAACATTTTCAAACTTAACAAATTAAATACAAGTTTGCACGGTTAGGAATTTTTTGGTCAGTTTTTAAAATGACTAGGGGATTCTAAACACTAAAAATGGCAATTGTATATTAATACTTTAGTAGCCGTTTTCAAATACTCGCTATATGTTGAATGCTTAAAATAATCAAAATACATACCTGAATTCATCACCTAGGAAGTTTTAAATAGGGGAGAAGGGGGCACATTTGAACAATACAATTGTAGATGGTTAGAAACGAAATATCGGATTTTTATCGAGTTGGCAACATTGCCTATTATGTACTTAACAAGTGACAACACGGTTATAGATCGGTCGTACCCATGCTTGTTTTTTATGTGGATGTTAAATTTGTTAAATTTTATTGAACATACGTGAATTTATTGTTCTGTTGCTACTTTATAGTGTAATACTGTTTGAAGAAGTAACTGGAAATTCGTTTCTGAAAGGTAAAATTAACCTAGAAGTTGTTATTTTTATTTGAACATTTTGTTGTTGTTGAGGCACTATTGAACAGTTCGTCTGAGGCACCTTTGAACATTGTTCAAACGTGCCCTACACGAATGTGTATATGTATACAGGGAGTTTCACGATGAGCGTTAATTAGACGTTTCTGGCAAACGAGACAACGTATCAACCTAAAAATTTGACAGTATGCATAAATTAATATGATCTACACGCCTAAAATATTTTAGATGATGCGGTGTTGCCGCTTCTACTATAAAGTAGCGACTACATTGATTTTTCAAATGGAACACCCTGTATATAATATCATATTATGATTTCCTATTACTTTGTCAACAACTTCATGTACTATTTCCCTATACCTGTCTATTACCGTTTAAGTAATTTCGATTTTTTTTATAAAACGTACTTTTATAAACGCTGAGCATCTTGAACTCTCTAGTACTAAGACGATCAAATTCGAAATTGAGTCGAGTCGTATTTTTATTTGCCTCATACAGGGTCTTTAAAACATGCAGATACCTTGTTCGCATGAAAAAAGGAGTGGAAGTCAAATTTTTTAAATTGAAGACGCTGTATATTTACACATTTTTGAGCTCTACATCCAATTTTAGATTGACTTTAATCAGATAATACTATTTCGATTTCGAACTTTTTTCGAGATAAACTGTTTCAAACAGAAACTAACGTGGTTTCCTTGTATTCATCACTTATTTTTGAAATTTAACAGATTCCATTCGATGTTCCTTCATCAGTCACAGATAATATAATGAATGAATAATTATTAAAATACTCCTCAACCATCAAATGAAACTTCTCTTCAAACAATAGTTTTATTAACGCTGACTCACGAACTGAAAATAATTTCATGAATTAGTAAGTTAATTCAATTATCAGTGTATTTCAGAATATGTTCGAACACATCTCCACCTCTACTTAAACAAACATGTAATCTCTTCAAAAGATTTTCATGTGTAGCGCTTCTGATTAAGTCTGGAGTTAAACTATTGAAAGTAGTTCTAACTCTCGATTTCATATCTTCCATTGTTGTTACTGGGTTGGAGTAAACCATATCTTTAATGAAACCCCACACAAAATAATCTATTGGATTGCCATCTGGTGTTCTAGGAGGCCAACGAAAAGGTCCATTATTACCAATCCATCTGTTTTCGAAGATTTCAGTTAAAGCTTCGCCTACTGAACGAGCATTATGGGGTGGAGCACCATCCATACACGTTCTCTTCCTGGCCTATTATTTAAAATCATTTGAATTCCATTTCTCAGTAAATCTTCATATTTTGTTGCATTCAAATTATCATCATAAAACTCAATATAAAAAATTGACTCATTCTTCATGGCACAAAATACATTAAATTGCCATCTTTCTTGAAAACTTTGGCGAACGACATGAGGATTTTCTGGCGCCCAATAATGACTGTTGTGTCTGTTGAAAATTCCATTTTTTGTAAACCTGGCCTCATCTGTCCATATGATATTGTCAAGGAAATGTTCATCCTCTTGAGTCTTGACAAGTAACCATTCAAAGAATTCCACTCTACGAGGCAAATCAGTCTCTTTCAAGTGTTGGACACAGTAGAATTGATAGGGATGCCATTTGTGCTTATTAAGAATGCGATAAATTATCACGTAGGGTATACCTATCTCCCTTTCAGCCTCGTGTAGAGAAGCATTTGGAAATGCATTAAAAAATCCCAAAACTGTTATGACATTGTCATCATCCACTGCAGGCTTTCTACGAATAATTTTTGGATGAAAGGTTCCATTCAACCTACAGTTTTGTAGTAGTCGATTTATCACATTATTATTCGGCTTCGGAAGTTGTGGATATCTTTCATGAAATACTCGGCATGTTCTACTTGCAATTCTATTGCACTCGCCATGAATAATTAATAAATTCAAGAAATCTTGATTACTGTAACCTAATCTTGACATTTTTCTATTATAATTAGTATCACAATCAGTCAAAACCACCAACGAAAGTTTGACGTTTCAAAATTGGATCATTTATTTTTCCAAAGCACACTATTAAAAAATATTAATTTGCAATGTTGTACGGTGGAGAGACTCAATACCTCAATGCATACAAATTGTAACTTTTTCTAAGGTAAATATCAATTTCGAATTGACTGATTTGAGACTGTTGAAAAACTAAATCGAAAAGGAATTGTATTACGTAGTATAAAATAGATGTTAAATCTCAAAAATAAGTGATGAATACAAGGAAACCACGTCAGTTTCTGTTTGAAACGGTTTATCTCTAAAACGGTTCGAAATCGAAATAGCATTATCTGATTAAAATCAATCTAAAATTGGATGTAGAGCTCAAAAATGTGTAAATATACAGGGTGTTCCATTTGAAAAAATTTACTTCCACTCCTTTTTTTCATGTGAACAAAGTATCTGCATTTTTTAAAGACCCTGTATGAGGCAAATAAAAATATGACTCGAAGTGAAGATCCTCATGGTATCACTCTACTTCATTTCAAATTTGATCGTCTTAGTACCAGAGAGTTCAAGATTATCAGCGTTTATAAAAGTACATGTTTAGTAAAATAATTCGAAATTAATTTATATCTCTTAAACGGCAATAGATAGGTATAGGGAAATAGTACATGAAGTTGTTGACAAAGTAATAGGAAATCATAATATGATATTATATACAGAGTGTTCCATTTGAGAAATCAAGGTAGTCGCTACTTTATAGTAGAAGCTGCCGCTTCTACTATAAAGTAGCGACTACCCATACTGTCAAATTTTCAGGTTGATTCGTTGTCTGGTTTGCCAGAAACGTCTAATTAACGCTCATCGTGAAAAGCCCTGTATATTGCATGTTCATCATGACAACCTGAAAAATTAAAAAAATATGTTTGTTGTCTTATAATGGTCAAAAATTACATAAAAAAACGAACCAAACCAGCATTTGCCGAGGAGGACATGCAAAAAGTGATAAATAGCGTAAAGAATAAGGCGTTGTCACTGAGAAAGGCAGCTGCAGTTTATGATGTGAAATTAGGAGAGAATGGTGCACCACCAGAGCGTTCAGAGAGTTATTCTTCGAAACATACCTTCAGACAGGTATTTACTAATGAACAAGAAGAATTTCTCGTTTCGTATGTTTTAAAATGTTCTCGTATGAATTATGGTTTAACATATAAACTATTACAAAAATTGGCATATGATTACGTATTGGTGTTAGGTAAAAACTTTCCAGAAACATGGAGGAAAAATAACACTGCTGGTCTGAAATGGGTTCGTGGATTCATGAAAAGGCATTTAAATCTGTCTTTACGTAAACCCGAAAATACAAGCCTCTCAAGGGCTACTAGCTTCAATAAAACAAACGTTATTGAATTTTATGAGAATTATGGTCTGGCTCTTCAAAAGCATTCTTTCACAGCTAGCACAATTTTCAATCTTGATGAAACCGGTGTGATGACTGTTGTTCAGGCTCCGAATATAATTGCTGAAAAAGGAATAAAGCAGGTGGAACCCTTGTTACTATGGTCGGAATTTTCAGTGCATCAGGGAACACTGTACCCCCAGTTTTTATATTCCCCCGGGTAAGATTTCACGATACCTTCATGAACGGTGCGCCACCAGGTGGCTTAGGTCTGGTCAATAGTCCCAGCAGCGGGTGGATGACTTCATCACTATTTCTCAAAACTGCAGCATATAGTGAATCACACAAAATGCTGTAAAGATAGTCCAATTTTACTTCTTTTAGACAATTACGAAAGTCATTGCGAAATGGATGCAATTATATATGCGAAAGAAAACGGAATTGTAATGGTCACTTTTCCCCCACATTGCAACCATCGGTTGCAGCCGTTGGATGTCTCTGTAATGGGTCCCTTCAAGGCAAAATATAAAGTAGTTCAAAATGATTGGATGTTGTCACATCCCGGTAAGACAATTACCATTCACAATGTTGCTGATCTTGCACGCACAGCATTTCAAAATGCTTTCACAATAAAAAATATAATAGCTGGTTTTCACAAACCGGGAATATATCCTTTTGATAGGAATGCATTCTCAGATGAAGATTTTGATGCATCATGTGTCAGTGATAGGTCCAACGTAGACCTGCCTATATCCGAACAACCATCGTGCAGTTCAGCATTGCTTAAGGTAGATGATACACAGACAAATAATGTGTCTCAGTTATCTCATATGAGTAGTACTGAGACACTTGCGCCGCCATCTTGGATTTTGACGTCACAAGACCGCCCACGTGGGGGACCGGATTTTCCACCCTTATTCTTACACGCTTACGTGTAGGACGTGTTTTTTCACCCCTATTTTTATACATCCACGTGTGAGACCGGATTTTCCACCCTTATTTTTACTCGCTTACGTGTAGGACGTGTTTTTTTCACCCCTATTTTTGCACATCCACGTGTGAGACCGCATTTTCAACCCTAATTTTTTACACATCCACGTGTGAGACCGTATTTTTCATCCCTAATTATTTTTTATATACCCTTGTGTGAGATTTCTTTCCGAAGGCCCTTTTCAACCCTAATTATTTTTTACTTGCTTACGTGTAGGACGTGTATTTTCACCCCTATTTTTTATGCACCTACGTGTGAGACCGTATTTTCAACCCTAATTATTTTTAATGGTTTACGTGAAGGACCGTATTACCCTTATTTTTATGATTTCTTTTGGGATTAAACCTTATGGTTGTATTAAGGACCTTTTGACAGCTAGGACTTTTGCTAACGCGAGGACAGGGGTGGGGGCTGGTCTTGGCTTAGGGTTGTACTTAGGGGTGGGGGCTGGGGCTGTATGTAGAGCTATGGTTGGAGTTTAGGGCTGTATTTAGGGGTGGGGTCTGGGGCTGTATGTAGAGCTAGGGTTGGAGCTTAGGGCTGGTCTAGGGGTAGAGTTGTTTTTCAGGTAATTATCTCCAGCCTTAATTAAGGTCCTTTTGGTTGTAACCTTGGAGGTTGCACACGCATACAATGTTGGAAATTGTATAAAGATTATTATTTAGTCTATTGCTTTAAAAGGGTTAAATGCTATTGGAGAAAACGTATTTTCTAATAATGATGTAAAATAGCAGCTGTGTTAAGGATTGATCTTGCGTGGGGGAATTTGAATGACAGTAAAATTTAATTATAGAGCACTTATTTTTATTGTAAATTGCATACTTATCCTCAGTGAACTATAAAAAATTACTGACACTCCTAATGAAACAATTTTTTATTAAGTTAATTAATTACATTAACAGTTTGTGTTTTCTAAAGCGAGTATTAAAAACATAGTTTACCTGCATTGAAATAATATCCATCCGTCCGCTAAGAATGTTGTACGCCTTAATATTTTTTAAAGAAACTTAATGCTTGTGTTTTATAACTAATTAAAAATCTGTAAATAAATAAAGGGTTAACACCACACTTACCAGCTCTGTACTTAAAGAACGTTTTCGAGGGACTGCTTTATGAGTGATAGTCACCGCTTTGTGTTGCTTGTGTAATTAAACTTTCTAGGTTGTGTAAAAACCACCTATAATTAGAGTGTAAAATATACAAATAACCTTATCATCTTTGTCGCGCTTACTGCAACATACATTTACCTTTCTCTTAAAATAAATCGGTTTGAAAAATATTCATATACGGATACGCAAATCGTTTTATAAAAAACCATATTAAGTGTTTGGAATGTTTAAAATTCCATAACAATATGTAGTAAGAAATCACTGTTCACGTTTACTTTTAACTAATTACAGTGTAATTATATAACACTATCTAATTTAATAGTCTAAAAACCAATATAAATGGTTAATATAATTTCTTTTTATAAACTTTAAATAATAAATTTTATATAATACGATTTTTAAAAACACACATGCCGAATTAAAAGAAAAAAACAGTAGGTATTACGCAATTCTTAATTAAAACAATTAAGGTACTAAAAATATTTTTATTTATCAGAATAGAATGATTGGGTAACAGGCATTAAACAATATTTTAATTATCTCATCATTTAGAATTAAACATGTACTAAAATAGTTTTTTACAAAATCAATCATTGATAAACTATGTAATCTAAAATATAGAAACACTAAGACATAAAATCCACATACATCCGAATGATAGTCTTGTAGTATTTTTTTATTATATACGAAGCATATGGAATTCTTCTCTAGGAAATGTAAATGATATCCTTGCGGTGCTCGCCCAAAGGAATCAAAATACTCGCCATTACCATTCTCGTCAATGTAGATAGCGGTCCAATGCTGACCTGGCTTGTTTGCAGGATCCGTGTTTACGATAATTGCACACGGTCGAGGTGCGTGTTTCGGTAATTGATTAGAAGCACATACAAGCCGAAACACATTCTTGTTGTGGCTGGGGATCGATTTCAAGCATCTCAACACTTGTACCGCATACATCTTTGGAATTGGTATGTGTCCAGTCTTGTAGTAGTAATGCGTTTTCCAGCGCACACATAGGCTCAGTGATGTTATGACTTAAACAGCTATATGCTTTTGCTTCCTTTTTCAATTGTTTAATCGACGGGCAACCAGTGTCCTCCAAGTTTACTATTGGTTTGTTAAGAAACCTTAAAAACTGTTGTTTTTCACTACCCTTAACGTGAATCTTGTTAAATGGGCGCAACACTCTCATCAGCTCCTCACGGAAATTGTTGTAATGTACATGGCCCCACCACCATTTTAATCCATGATAATTATCTTCCATAAATTTTATCTGTCGTGACATGGATCCTGATATAAAGTAGCCTCGTGGTGGTTTTATGAGCATCAACGATAAATGACCGTGATCTGTAACCACGGCAATTTCTTTAGGTATGAATTCGTTGTTAACACCACTAAACCCTTGCATGTCCAAGTATACGTCCATCTTCTATCGGTTGCTGCTGTACACTGAAGCTTTGCAGGTTAGAGTTACCACTTTTAACAGCTAAAATCCACAACGACATTCCAATGTTTATCGATCTCGATCACATTATCGAATTCTGCATACACCAAGCAGTTAACGGTTACGGTGAGCGCTTCTTCAAACCCTACTTCCAGCCGAAGGGACCCATTTCTAACTAAATTCCAGTGCGTGCTAGCGTTTGCAGACAGGTCAGGTGTTAGGTCAAAGGCCATTAAACAGTAGCCGTTGGGATAATCACTTCTTGATATATCGTTACCTTCATTCAAAAAATGAATACCCGTACCAGAGAATAAGGTGTGGTACGCTCTTACGTATAAACCATTAGCTGTAAAGTCTGGTTGTAAGGCCTTCGAAGGAATTTGTTGTCCGTCAATATATAATGACATGTAGTTAATATTGCAGTGATGAAAATTGAACGGGTTTGAGGGGTAGTCACCGTTGAAGGCTTTATTTGCTACAAAACCTACGATGCATCGTTTAGGTAACTGACCCAGGAAAACATTATCCAATGATTTTCGCTGTATGCCTGCAGGTATAGTTAATACTTTTACGTCGGTCCTTGTAACAGGATATTTTGCGGCTGTTGTTTCTAAAGCTTTAGCGTGTGCAATTAGAATAGTTGGATTGATCCGCATACGTCTCACCAGTAAACTAGCGTCTATAATTCGTGTCTTATAATTTGAAGCGTGTGCCGCCATTAGGCTACAAATTTAGTCTTTAACTCAACACCACTTATGAGAAACTTTTCTTGATTAAACAAGTCCGAGTGCACGTGACCAATCATCTCTATCTGTTTACCGGTAGCCGCAAGTGCTTGACGTTTCGAGAAACCGTTATTTGCGTTTCCCAGTGTATTCATATGTCCAGCTGTATCATTGTGCCATAAGGTACATCCTAGATGTGAACTCTTGGCCTCCTTTCCATAATTTAGCAGCGTTTCGATATATGAACGGTAGGCGTAGGTGTTGTTTGGTTGTGACACCATCTTCTGATTTAAGTAAACCTCCACCTGTGAGAAAAGCGAATGCATCCAATTGTTTACCGGTGCTACAACATCAGCGTCTGTAAGTGCTGTATCATCATACTTTAGAACTTTAGCTGTAATGTACAGCATAGTCTGACTTAAATCTATATAATCATTTCCATTTCCGGGGACTACAAATTCTATTGGGGCGTCATCACTCAGAGCTGATAAAGGTTTGTAAAATATCCATTCACCACTCTCGATACTTGTCTGCGTCGATGGTAAAGCGAACAAATCCAATTCGGACTTGACGCATTCACACGATTGTGCATGTAGAAAAGCCATTATCTTGAAAATATATCGTCGTAAGCAGACTTCTTCTTAGCAACAACTCTCTGTGGAGACTGATTATTATCGACCAGACGTACTCTTTTATAACCCGAACCCTCCATCATTTTATCGATTTTCTCATCGGCTTTACGCTTAAGGTTTCTACCTGCCTCGTGAAATCTTTCTTGAAACGAATCCTTAATAGGTCGATCTTCTATGACGTCACCAACAATATTAGCACCCGTTCTAAGAGCTTGTTTGCCAATAGCCTTTGCACCAGACTTAAATAACGGTATTATACTTCTAAATATACCACCTAACCAGCTCCTTATTCCATGACCACGTTGATATGGCGCACCTCTGTAGATAGAGCTGATACCGTTACCGGCCTGATTCATGTAATATTGCTGGTAAGGGCAAACCATTATTGTACTTTCTTAAAGTGTAGCTTTAGGCACGACGTTCCAAACTCAAATGGCATTGCTGCACCCGTATCTGTTTTTATATTAATCTCGATATTTTCAAATTCCCGTGTCATTACCGGTATGTAGTGTGCAGGCGAAAAAACTACATCTTTATGACCCCGTAAGCATAGTTTTCTGAAGTAATATTTATTATACGCATAAGCGGAGATAAAACATCACCCACAATTTGCGGTTCAACGATGTCACAATAAACAAACATCTAAGTTGGTAAGCCTATCCATATACTAGCGGGGTGAGGGGGTATTGGTTCCATAGCCATGTTCTGATACGGTCGATAACCCAATTGTAAGGCTAGACGTTGTGAGAATCCGAATAGCGAGAGCTGGGTTTTTAATTTCGTAGTGACGCGCTTAGTTAGATTATGATACTCGATTGTTAGCAATTTACTTATTAGTACATGGTTATTTAACTCGCTGATAATTTCTTCTATGCTGGCGTAATTTCCCGAAGCGAATCGTATCACGTGCCAGCCATCTTCAATATAAATGATCTTCTCGTTGTCGAGTTGAAAATATTCTGCGGCCTTTTTTAATATCGTTTCCAACACGTTCTCGCTAGGTGGCTCTGTTCTATAATAAATTAAATTATCTGTTGCACTTACAGCGGCAAAAGAACATGGGTACTGAATTTCCGATATCCCTACAACCCACGAGCCCGTTAATCTTATTCGTTTTGGTAGTTGCGTAATAAAACTTGACGTCATATTACCCGGAAAATACGTCATAGAGCTATTACTCAATAAGGTAAGATAAAACTACATTTTTATATATCTCTCAGCTGCGAAGCTAACACCCAGCTATTAAATTTGTCACTGTATCCATGCCACTTGACCAAGTATTGTTTATTTCGCCCGCGGCCCTTCTCAGCTAGAACCTTATCGACTTTGAATAGAGTATCTTTATCAACCGTAACAACTTGCAATTCTTCTTCGTAAAAGGAACCCTCAACAGGATCGTTATTAAGATCGATTATTCTATAAACTGGTGGTCTTCTTTTTATCACCGCGCTAATTGTAAAAACTTCCTCGCTCCAATTCGTTTCATATCCCTTCTCAAAGGTGTACTTAGTTCTGGCTATTCTGACATGCTCACCGACTTTATATTTAGGATGGCGTACTGGACCTAAACCTTTCGCGTACAGGTTATTCCACACTTCCAAAATGTTTTTATCGTTTACAGCCGCGAGGGCCATCTTTATACTTGAATGAGGACTATTGTTGTAGGCAGTCACAAGCCTTTCGAGCACATCAATATATCTGTAGGAATTTTTGTAAGTGAAATAACGCCACATCTTTGTTTTCAATGTTTTATTAAATCTTTCAACTACAGATGCTTTTACATCAGGGTTATTTGTAACATAGAAATTGATATTTTGTTTCTTGAAAAAGTTTTGTACACTGCTCGCCACAAACTCTTTACCTTTATCCGTCTGTAGATTTGCCGGAGTATTGTCGCAATCCTTAAGAATATCAGCGAATGCTTCAATTACAGATGAGGCTGTCTTCGTTTTAAGTGCTCTCGCCCATGCCCTCTTGCTAAATACATCAATTACCGTTAGTATGTAGTTGTATCCGCTATTGTGTTCACTTAAAGTCCGCATATCACAAAGATCCGCCTGCCACAATTCGTAAAGGTTACTCACAATATATTTATTTCGTGGAAACTTTTTTCTGACTGGTTTATGTACCGTATAAGCTTCCTGTGTCTGCAGCCAGTTTTTTACTTCACCATATTTACCCTTTACAGCATTAGTTAAAGGTGTTATACCAGCGAACCCTGCAGGGTGAGAGGGATCATAGTACACAACATCCATGTTATGGCCGCCACGAATCCCAATCTAGTGAAAGTCCTCTTCTTCTTTGAGAGATTCTTCTCGGTGTTTCTCGCGTTTCACTATCAGCATCGTAATTCTCACCTATAGTTGTGAGGGTCCGTTCAACGCTGGGTGTTACAGAAACATCATACCTTTTCGTATCTCCGATAAACGCCCGTGGTATATTTATCTCTTTAATATACGTCGCAAACTGACGCCAACCGCGCGGATTTGTGGTTTTTCGTTTTCTTAACGTCTCATGAACCAGATCGATAATGTTGGAATGTGGTATGATCTCGCCTTTTATTGTGACAGTACCCCTTTTATCCCAAAAAACATCACTGTTCGTATTCAGTATATGTAACAAATTCGCGCCTTTTCTCTTATATGAAGGAGGAAGCGTTGATACTATCTCGTCGTCTGTCAGACCTTTGCGTTGCGGTAAACCTCTAACATCATCAGCAACAGCGTCACCGCTTATTGTTATACTGGCAGGCTGACGTAACTGATTGGAAAAGTGTAAATACCTTTGAAGAACTTGGTTGTACTGCTGCCATTTGTCATGGTCGGTCATTTTAGTTTTTAAAACTTTATCCATATCGTTACCCAGCTGCGTTAAAATGTTGTTTTGTGAAACATCTGGTGCCTGTAAGCGCTGTATAAAGTCCATCGGTAGAATAATCATCTTCTTCAGAGTGTGCTCCATGGTTATTGAAACAGATTACCCAGAATTCCGCCGAGTAATGGTCCTAACAGGAGTGGTAGAAATGCACCACCTTTCTGTACAAGAAACTGTTTCTTGTGTGGGCGGTCTTGTGACGTCAAAATCCAAGATGGCGGCGCAAGTGTCTCAGTACTACTCATATGCCATTAATGGTTTCACCAGAAGCCGTACGTCCATATCCCAAGGCACCGCCTAGAAGTGAGAACTGCCGGGGAAGGAAGAGGGTCGATCAAAAATTCTTACTGAAACCCCAGAGAAAGCGGAATTAGAACCACAGGGGATTCAGAAGCAGAAGATAATTAAGGTCACAAAGAAAGTTTTCGGTTCAATCACTGAAACGTCTAGCGAAAGTGACTGTTTCTCCCATTCATGATGACTCTGATGGCCCATTGTCAGAAGTAGATGAAAATAGAGAATCAGATGATGAAGTTGATTATACACATTTATCAGTGAATGACTAGATAATTGTTTAATTCTGCACCAAAAAAACTAAAGTGCATTACGTAGGTTAAATAAAACAAAAAGTTGGCAGTGAGCTACAAGGTCAATTTTTAAGGAAGAAAGGCCTGAAATTTCATTTTCCTTGTGTAGAAGACATTTCTAATGTAGAAGTTGGAGATGTAGTTCGCCAGTTACATTCTCCTTCGAATACAAAAGGCACCGAACGGACATCATCACTAATGTCATTTAATATTGATCATTCGCAATTTAATTTTAGGTAGTGCATTAACATTAAGTAGCTAATACTTGAATGAGATGTAAAACGCACTTTGTTTGAATTATACGAACTATGTCTTTTATTATTCATGTTAAAATGTACCCCAACCATTGTTGAAAGGTAGCCCAATATGGGGAACAATTGAACAGTCGTAGGGGCCTTAAAGAAATAATTGTAATATCAAAGAATCACACTAAATATAGAATCTATTTGTTGGATATGAAACTTAATATATGTATATGATCATACCACTGTCCATGCAATGATGTATTAATATGAATATAATCGAAATAGAAGAGCCTTATTTAAAAGGTGTTGAAAGGCCCCCCTCTCCCCTAATGTTCTTGATGATAGCTACCCTAAAAATTGTTACAGAAAACAAAACGTAAACAAAATCTGGAGTATCTTCATTCAACATTCCCGCATACATACACGTATAGAATAAAAGTACTATATACCAGATTTATATAATTACACAATAAAACTACGTGAAATGTAAAAATGAGAATTCAATTTTTTTGATTTCATGTTTTACATGTCCTTCAACCCTTTTAATAATGTTTTAAGATGGACTTTCAAATATTGAAGTATATAGTGTCCAATGCCTTCTATTCAAAACAAAAATCAAATTAGATTTCTAAGTAGTTTCTAATGTTTAACGTTTGTACAAAGTTTTGAATATATAAGTACTCCATTTTAAAGTATAAATGCATATTAAAATAAAATTGAAATAGTATATTGTAATACCAGAGCTCCAATTATACGAATTTTGCAGTGAGCATTTCCGCACGAGTGCTGCATACTTTTCTACGAAAGTTTAAGATCACAGATTGCTGTAAATTATTAAAAGATTTTGTTATGAACGAATAAGTTCAAAAGTAAATATGTAATTAAAAATTATTAATTTTATTAAATACATAAATAAAAAGCTTACCTCAGTAGGATTTGAACCTACGACATCTATTTTGATAGAGTAGCGCTCTAATAATTTTTAATTGGTGTAAGTTATTCATTGATTTAAAATAAATGTCAGCAATTAGTTGAAACGTCAAAAAATTAAGTATCGCTTGTCACGAGTATTTCGCAGTATACAAATAAATAAGTGAAATGGCTTAATTCCAATGATGGATTCCGATAGTCGCAACTTCCAGCCATTGCATCCGCAGTTACGTCCTATTTACTGCCTCAAAAATCGAAAAAGACTGAAAATGTTTCTTAGATTGGTGCAAAAACAGCAGTACACTGAAAACGTGTTACTCGCTTACTTTTGTAGTGGTTCTTTCATTTGGGCTCCATTTTGTTATCCCTACTGTTGGGGGCTATTTTGTAATGGTCGTCACGTTGGGAGGGTTTTATAATGGGCTTCTATAATGTTTCGGTTCAATTTCAATATTTTACAATTTCGAACTTATTGAGTAAAGTTTTACATTGTTTTTGTGAAAATGTGAAATGATTTTACTTCAACTAAAGTGATTTTAATTTACAAAGATAACATTCATTAACTAAACTTTATTTTTATTGTTATCACATTTCTGTTTGCGTAAATGCACTTTTACTTTTACTCAACAAATTCCTTTCTCCTTTTTATCGGGACGCTCCAGCTAGCTCAACAATGGGTTAAATGGTTATCGTTACCATTCATCAAAATTATCCTCAATCTGATGTTATTAATTACCTGTACTTTCCAATTAATTGAACTTGCTTTCTTCAGTATTGACACACACAGTGTTTGTAATAAGCCTTTAAGATTTGCAACAGTCAATAATAAAAATGAATCAAAAGTGATAATATTTAATTAACTCAAATTTTAAATGCAGACCGTTTTGTTTACAACATTAAATAAAAATTATTCTAATTCTACGTTAGTACTCTTAACGTTAACATGCAATAACAATCATTTACAAAAGATAAACGAAATTCATTTTCGTTCAGCATTTGTATCCAAACATAAACTTTATAATAAATGAAACACAAGTCTTCGTTTATTTGTACTATCAAATGGTCTTACTTGTTATCACTTTATTGAAAAGCTGATGATGTAATGCTTGCCTTCCTTCGACCCGATAGGGGGCCTCACATGGGCTATAGACTGCTGGCGCCTTCATCTCTTTGTTGTTTTTCGCTATCTTCTTTGTATGTTTGTTGGGGACGAATACTATTCTAATTTTCTTTCATCAATTAATGATTTTAGTCAATAATAGCTCGATATATTTACACTACAGTTTTTACTTAATTGTTCAGTTTTAGCTACCAATAGCCCTCGCATCAAAATGTAACCTATTTACAAACCGCGAATGCTCCCTTTTTTATACATCAATAAATTCGAGTTATTGTCCTTTATACTTTGATTTACCAATTTAGATCGATTACTGTCTTTTATATTTATTGTTCACTATTTAAGCACAATTAATTACGGTTCTGATACATATAAAAAATGTTATCTTCACTTATTACGTCACTTTTAATACGCATTCTAGATTATGGTGCAATCCTCTTTATTTCCGCCTACTCGACAACAATTGCACTTTATATTAGTTTAGATTTTCTTCGCATTCACACGGAAAATATCATTTATATTCTCTTTATCACTATATTAACTGACTTTTCGTTATAGTTACACAACATTAATCGCAGCATAACAAAACTAAGGCAATCGCTTTTTCACACGTTTGGTTAACTTCAATACAACCTTGATCGGTTACTCAGTGCGACCTTTTCTGTTCGCTCACTTAGCGCGACTGCCTTTCATCGCTTACTTAACACGACTGACCACTAATACACCTCATTATAACAACGTTCCTACTTGCTCCCTTTTACAAAACAGTTATATCCTCAAAATACCGCGTATATTTAAAGCTTTCCAATTTACTATGCAAATACTCTTCGAAACAAGCTCAAGTTTTTTTTTAATCTTGATAATAATTACATTTATACACAAATAACCAATAACC
The DNA here is from genome assembly GCA_036346205.1 of Vesta saturnalis. Taxonomy (NCBI): domain Eukaryota; kingdom Metazoa; phylum Arthropoda; class Insecta; order Coleoptera; family Lampyridae; genus Vesta; species Vesta saturnalis. The sequence goes on from JARFJB010002041.1 coordinate 1,165,115, forward strand.
ATTTAATTTCATACAACAGCGCGAAATTCGAATTTCTAATGCCTTCATTACACTTTAAGGAAAAATCAGAAAGACAAGAGTTCCACGCTGTGGTCAATGTACTCTATGCTAAGAAGTACATTGATTTTACAAAATAACATGAATATTTCCAAATTCTTTAAGCTGCAGTAGTTTTTAAAACGTAAATCTGCAGGTTACAAATCGAAGAAATCACGAGTTCTAGCAAGAGAGCAAATCACAACATTTTTGGATGAAGCACCTGATGAACATTATTTAATGATGAAAGTAAGTAGGAACTTATTAAATTTGTAGGGAATACCTATCAACTATATTCTAGGTCGCATTAATACCAGGAGCAGCAGGAGCCTGCTGTAGGGATGAATTAACCAAAATAATGGTGAACGATATTGAAGAACTCGTAACAAATCCTAATTCCAAAACACATCTTGGTAGAACATTTTCCGTCACGGAAGGTCCTGAAAATTGGATAACTATTTATAGAAAGTAGATAATTCTTCGCCTTAATAACGTTGAGACTAACACAGTATTACTAAATTGTAAAATGGGAAAATGCACAAAACAACCAGTTGGTGTAAACACGATTGGGGCAATTCCAAAAATATTGGAAATTTCCTTAAATTGTTGTTTTAAGTTTGTAATCTGTGAAATATTAAAGTTGCACTCGTATATCACATGTCTAATTAGAGTGCGGAAAGTATTTTCCGCACTCCTTGTAACAAGGTTAAAGATTATGCCAGAAAACGTGTCTTTCAACACTTGAGTAGAAAAAACAATTTTAACCAAAAAAGTAATTTCCGCTTCGGGCGTTAGAACTTTCATTCCTTGCATTACCAGTCCGGACACTTAACTGGTTAGCTATTTGCTCTAATTATTTTTCACGTATATTGTTAATTTAAAATTGACTTTACATTCGTAAAAGAATTTAGCCGCCCTTATTGGGCTTCCCATATGTGTTTTTCTGGAGAGATTAGCCTCCTTGTTGTTTTTACACTGTTTAACTTAAATTAGCTCGAAACACTATTACGATAACCCTGCGTGTGCCCTTGCCACTTTAACTATTTTCTTCCATTCCTTTTTGTTTTTTGTCTTTTATTTCCAGTTTGGATTTCCATTGTCCTTAAATCTTTTACCTCATCCATCCATCTCAACCTTGGCCTCCCACTTGATCTATCCTCCATTGTTTTCCATTCCGATAATCTCTTTAGTGTATGATCCTCTTCTTTTCTGCTTATGTGTCCCAACCATTCTATTCTAGACTTGATGTAGTTTATTATGTCCTCACATGTCTTACCCTTTCATCTAAATCTGTGAATAGCTCTTTCAGTTTCCTTTCCGTTCTGCTTATTATCACTACATCGTCCGCGTATGCTATTATTTGCTCTTCTTTGTTAATGATTGTTCCCTCGCAGTTTAGCTTTCTTATCACATTTTCCATGCTACCCTAAATAGCGTAGCTAATCTTCTGGTGTACTTATTATTGCACATGTATTTATTATCTATTAGTCTTATTAGCTTCTGCGGAATTCTATCATCTTTCAGGAATTGTGTCAGTTTCTTCCTGTCAATACTATCAAACGCTTGTTTAAAGTGTGATGTACTCCCATTGTAAATCCAAATTGGTATTTACCTATTTTAACGTGCTCCTTTAGTTTTTTTTTTTTTTTTTTGAAGTATTATGGAGAATATTTTGTACGCCGCGTTTAGTAGTACAATTCCTCTATAATTACTACATATTTCTTTGTCCCTTTTTTGTGTATTGTCTCAACAATACCTTCGTTCCAGTTTCTTGGTATTTTTTTCTGTATTCCAAATCTCTTTAATTATTTCATACAGTTTTCTTTGCATACTTTCATCACTATTCTTAAACATTTCTCCGCATATTTGATCTACTCCCGGAGCTTTTCCGTTTTTTTTGTCTTGCTAGTATCCCCTTGATTTATTCGTACGTTGGTCCTGCTATTTGTATTTCTTCCCTTTTTTCCCAGCCATTTCATTCTTCTTCTGGTCCCTCGTTCATATCATGCTCTGGTACACACAGCAACTTTTTAAAGTCTTCTTTCCATATTTCCTTTATGTTCCCCTTCACCGTTTTGCGTTATTCCTTTTTCATCTTTTATTCCTCTACCCCTTTTGTATTACCTGTTTTTCCTGTATATCTCTTTCATGTTATCTTTCTTGATATCTTTCTCCATATTTTCCATTATTTTATTCAACCATGCGTGTTCTTTTGTTTAAATATTTTGTTACCTTCCTTTCTTTTTCTTTATATTAATTCATGCTTTCTATTGCATTCGTCTTTAGTCATTTTATTCTTGCCTTATTTTTTTGCTGCATTGCCTTCTCATAGTCCTTATCAAATCACTCTTGCCTTCGTTTTTTGCTTTTGTAACCAACCGTGTCCTGCACTGCTTTATTTATGTCATTTTTTATTTTTGCCCATTTCTTGTCTACACTTTTTTTACTTCTGCTTTTCCTGATTCCTGTCTTCTTGCTTCTTTGTATTTCATTTTTATTTCTTCTTGTGTAAACTCGTCTATATTCCAACGCTTATCTTTTCTTCCTTCGATTGTTTGTTTATTGAATTTTTGTTTTATTGTTGATGTGGATTAGAATAACGAGTTGATTGCCGAAATATCGATGTTAAAAAGTGAGATGAAAACAAAAGAAGAAGCATGGTAGAAAAAGAGGAACTACGAACAAAGATAGTGAACCTTGAAGACAAAATAGAGCAACTGGATAAAGAAAAAAAGAAAGAAGAATATAATAGTAACAGGGTTACAGGGAAATAGAGGAAATAGTAGAGAAGTGGAAAAATTTATGAAAGAAAAAATGGGACTAGAATTGAGAATTAAGGAAGTATGCGCAATGGGAAAGGAAGGGCAGAAGAAGAGGACGGTAGTGAAGTTGGAAGATTGGGAAGAAAAGTTGGAGATACTCAAAAATAAGACAAAATTAAAGAACACACAGATAATATCAACAGCGATCTAACGATGAAAGAAAGAGAAGTACAGGCTTTAATAAGAGAAGAAGAAGAAGGAACGATACAAATTTCATAAAAGTTGGACATAAGAAACTTACAGTAAATAGAGAAGTATACATATGGAATAAATAGGAGAACTGCCTCCAACTCTCCAAATCAAAAAACTAGCTGAGGTAAGAGGACTAAGTGGGACGCACCTACCACTTGCTCCGGAAAAAGTAAAAGGGGCATACAGATGGACAACATGGCAACGAACAAATGTTAATATAACCAATGTAAATACAGGAATTGGTAAAAGAAAGGTAGTTAGAAACAATAGGGGCAAAAAAAGAAGAAAAAGGCAAGAAGAAAACTAATAATGGGTATTTGGAACACACAAGGACTAAACAAATCGGGAAAAAATGAAGCAGTTAATAAAAGAAGCAGTAGAAAACAAAATATAGACATTTTATTGAGTCAGGAAACAAACCAAAAAGGATTGTCAAATATAAACTTCGGAAACTACGTATGGCTGAATGGTGGAGGAAAGCAAAAGAGATAGGGAACAGGATTTCTAATACAAGAGAAATTAAAATAGTGGACTCGAAGGTAATAAACGAGAGATTGAGCTGTCTGAGGTTAAAGGGGAAGTTTAGAAAGTACAGTGTAATAAATGTTCATGCACCAACTAACGACAAAGACGTAGAAGAAAAGGAACAATTTTATGATGAGTTAGAACAAACATTGGAAAACATGCAATTTGATATAAAAATAATAGCAGGAGACCTAAATACAAAGATAGGTAGAGAAAAGGAAAATGAAAAGATAGTGGGAAGGGAAAGTTTGCAAAAACAAATGAAAATGGCCAGTTGCTCATAAATTTTGCGGCGAGTAATAACTTGATCAATATTTCAACTTGGAAAAAAAGAATGGATATACACAAGGCAACTTGGAAGCACCCAGATAACTACACAAATAATCAAATCAACCACATGTTAGTAACAAAGGCAAATAAGGATTGCGTTCAAAAAGTCAGAACATAGGATCAGATGACTATTTAGTGAAAGCGATAATAAAGCAACCTTACCAAAAATCAAAGAAAAGAGAACAAAAGAACCAGGTGGCAGCTAAATTCACTGAAGGACGAAATCACATTGAAACAAATAAAGAAAAATTAAGAAGTTTAGCAGGAAAAAAACCAAAAGAAAATAATATAGAAGATGAATGGAATAAAATAAAGGAATTGGTGATGGAAAGATCAGAATGTAATGGGATTTTCGCTGATGGCAAGTAAAGCTTGCCCTCAACGAAGTCAACACAAAAATTAAGACTCGTTTGGAAAAAAAATTATTTTATTTAAAAAAAAAATTATAAGGTACGGTAGCTTTCAATATACGTGTCTTTCCAGGAAGTTGAAAACCGGATTCGGGCGCCACCCAAAGATAACCTATCGTTCAAGCGATCTTTGGGTCCACTCTTGAACGTGTACGGCTTCCAAACGGTTACCTCGGGTTACCCAGTGGAGGATAAATTTAGCGCTGAATCCTCACGGTCGAAGATGTACCTAAAACTTAGCTATTCCGGAGGGAAAAGGATACGACAGTAAACAAAGGTCACAGGTCCCCTTGACAAACAATATTCCTCCACCAATGATGAATGAAAATGAATCATTCTTAATCAATATGAGCTCTGTGAATTTGTTTAAATTTCACTGATTACGGTTCCAGAAAAACGGTGCTCGGTGGTAAAGTAACCTTTTACTACTTGTCAAAATAAATTTAACTGACTTTTTATACTCGTTTACAGACCAAGTATCTACTAAGTTGAATTATATTAATTAATTTTTACTAACTACTCTTTACTTCATACTAATTCACACAATTCAATTTTTGTCTCAATGCTCTAACAGTGAGAACGAAAAGGATAATCAATTTTGTACTAGCACTCATATTTATAGAAAATGATATTTTCGAGTGGGGCGAACTTGGAGTTTCCAACTTGGAGCGGAAAGCCAGCAGCATAACGACTTGTTATAATTGACATTTAATCAACTACTGTCCTGACATGTATTTCACTATGTTAAACTCATTACTTGTGAGATAACAAATCGGTTAGTATTAAATTCGGTGAGCTTTGCTCTAAAAAAACATTCATTCTAAAGTCGGGCCCGCGAGCGGTGTCTTATCACAGCATGGTTTAAGATTTTAAAAACGTATGTCGTTATTGGTTCATATAGTTAGCAATTTTGAATACCAGCAAAACATCGTCAATGTTTCTAGGTTATTTTCAAATTTAAGCCGCGCTGTCAAATTTAAATAAAGTTATTATTCGAATATCTCGGGATTTAGTATCCTAAAGGTCTTAAAAATCCCCTCCACTCGTATAAATAAAGTCGAATTTCGTTTAAGGTCTGTTCGCACTTATTCTGGCATGTAAAGTCCGAGTGTGGGTAGTCATATGATAAAAATATATTGTACTGTAAACGATTAGTAGAATCGAGACCGGGTCAACAAAATTTCGTTTTGGATCTGTTTTACAAATTAATTATATCAATAATTTTCAATGAGAAACGAATTAGCTAGCAGTAGGCAGTGCTCCAATGAAGTGCAAAAAGTTTGATTAATTGCAGAGGATCGTTTTTAGCCGACAGATCTCACTGTGTCAAAAGAGTCAAGACTAATTTGGTTATCGAAGCCACTTATAAATAACTGATTTTGTCATAAATAAATGCACTGTATTGAATGTTAAAAATGAGATTTATTATTAGTTAATAATATAACCGATTTTAAAAATCTTAGTTTACAGTTTGTCAATATATATATATATATATATATATATATATATATATATATATATATATATATATATATATATAACGCATGTAAACCTAAGCACAGCTACAGAGGTATATGTTAAATATAATAATTCTTTACAATGTTATAAAGTAACTAAGATTCTAATTTTTGCTTTAACTTCAAATATTGGACATCTTATAATTAAAAGTCATCACCTTCACTTCCACTATCATCTTCACTCGACTCTCCGACATTGATTACTAGAGGTTTTACCATTTCCTCAGCTCTTCTTGAATGTCCCACCACTGGCTCATTTCCTTTTCAGCATGTAAAATACACTTTGGCCACAGTTCTCCAATTACTTGGTGTAATGATTCCTTCCATAGCGATAAAACATTCTCGCCCCTGAAGCCATGTCTTCCAACATTTTTGTTGTAATACTGTTTCCAATTTGCCCATATTAACTCAATAAGGTTGAATTGGTAGTGATACGGAGATAAACGTAAAATTTGATGTCGCCATTGATGAGCGATGTCATCAATTGCATATATTTCTGGAACTTGGCAATTTGTAATAATTCCACTTTCAGCATATCATTCGAATGAGGAATGTTGTGTTTTCTTAAAAATTGAAGATCTTCTTTCTTCCAACTACTTGAAGGTAATTTTGCAACTAATTAGAATGATAACTTGCCTTGTCAAGAATTATCAAACTTGTTTTTTCTAAATTTGGTAAAAGCTGTTCTTGAAACCATTTTTGAATTAAATCAGCGTTTGTATTATCGTGGTAGTCTGCTGTCTTACTTTTACTGGAAAATACCAATGATGAATTAGGTATAAAACATCCTTGTTGCCAGAACTCAGTACGATAAAACTAAAATTTATTCGATTAAAAATATTTTTAACAAATCGGACTATTTTAATTACCGTTTACCTTCTCCTAGCAGTTTGTTTTTTGTGCTTTTCAAATCATTATCATGCCATGATTTTTGAACTCTTTCTCGACTAAAAATCCACATCTAATCCAAAAAGACAGGATCGTAACTAATTTCACAACTTTGATTAACAAAATATTTTCGCAAAAATGTTGCTCGAGCACCAGCAATATGAACCTGCTCCATTAAATGCCTTCTTCCATCATCAACTTTGGATTCAAAACCAATTTTATGTAACATTTGTTTCAAACTCGTTTTACTGAAGGTAAATATTTTATCTTCTTTAAGTTCAGTTTGGAGTTTTTCGATAATAATATATGAGCCTAAAATTAAACAGTGATTAACTCCATTTCAACAATAGTTTCTGAATTATTTATCAGTTGCATGCATGGTGTAAATTTTTCGTTTCAAAACGTCACGTATTCGTCGATATCCTCCGACTTCGACTTCAAACGCAGCCTATGTTTTTGCGGCGAATCCGGCGCCGATTTCCCAGATTCTAAAACGAGAGCCATTCTTGCCTTTGTCCGAGTTACGGTTTTCTCGGAAATGCCGCATGCGAGAGCAGTTCGCTGCAACATAATATAAAATAAATATAAATTTAAATAATGAAAATTATTTATTAGCGTACCTGGATAATGGAAGTTAAAGGAAAACTTGGTCCCCCGTTATCGCGTTCCATCTCGAAATAATGCAGTATATTCATATAACAGACGTATAAATTATAACCCGTCTTTCTTTAAGTGGGAACTTCGCACTAAAATAAAGGGAAACAGATGCATTTCACAGTAATAATTATATCCCCATTCTCTAGTCCGCCATGACACACCTCTCCCCGGTGCTACTATATACACGGTATTAATTAGTAATTAACAGTACATATCAATTCAAAATCACGCAATTCCAAAAGCTGGTTACTGTTTGACACATCTGTCGGTGTTCGCGTTATACAAAATTTTATACAATAGTAACAGATTACATTCTTTTCATTGCCCTTAGAATTTATAGAAAGTATTTCCGGTTTACCTTCACGTGTTTATACCAAAATTGCTATTTAACAATGCAGTTTTTACTAACTAAAACCAACTAATTTATGAGGGCGTGTTACATATTACTTGCTTATATTAATTTAAAACTCTCTTGATTAGATTGATCGGGCTTCAAGGTCTCCCTGAATGTTCTGGTTTCTTATCTCCAATATTAAATGAAAAAAAAATGTTACCAATTACACACAAAAACCAAAATAATAAATATAGGAATACAGTAAACGAAATCTGCCGAGAAAAGAAACGAAGAATGGTAGATAAGAAGATGCAAGAATTACAAGAAAATTACAACTATAAGAATTAAAGACTATTTTATAAGTGTCTAAAAAACCAACACGGAGAACGCTACAAAGGCAAAAGCATTGTAATACAGGATGCCCAGGGACAATTATGTATAGACGAAGCGAAGGTAACGAAAGTTTGGGAAGAATATTACAAAGGTATTCTGGTAACACAAGGAGGGAAAAGAGAAGAGGAGGTAGACAAAACAAAAGAATGTGAAGAAAGGGCACCTTCAAGGGAAGAATTCGAGCAAGTCACTAAAAAGATGAAGAATAATAAAAGCCCAGGAATAGACAAAATACCGCTAGAACTAATAAAATACATAGATGAATCAGTAAAGAATTTTCCAAACTAATTAAAGAAGTATGGTAACAGAAAAAGATGTCAGAAGAATGGAAAATTGCAGTTATATAAGTCCAATGTATATGAAAGGAGACCCACAAGAAACAGAAAACTACAGACCGATATGGTTGTTAACTGTTGCATATACAATTTTCACAAGTATGGTCAACAAGAGGTTACAAAAGGAATAAGACAAAATATAAGTAGTTACCAGTGTGGTGTTAAGACAGGAAAACCATTTATCGGTCAAATCTGGGTAATAAGGAGATTTCAAGAAATGCAATAGAAAGGATATAAGAATTTTTGCACTATTTGTGGATTTCCATAAGTCATATGATTCAATAAAGAGAAAAGATGTCTTAACAGCATTCAACGACCTGAATTTCTTCCCAACAATAGTACAGCTAATACAAATGTGGTTAAAGAACACAATAAATAAAGTTTTCAAGGCCATGACTCCAAGACATTCAAGAGTAACATAGGACTAAAACAAGGAGACCCATTATCCACCACATTGTTCTATATAGTACTAGAATCAGTACCGAGAAAAAGTAAAATAAAAACGGATTGCCATTTAACAAGAAATTCTTATCAGAGTCTTGCCTATGCAGATGATGTAGCATTCTTAAGTAGAACCAAAGAAGAATTAAAGGAAAAAAAATGCAATAATAGGTCTCAACATAAATGAGTGCGAGACAACATACATGTTTCTAAATAACAAAAACGAAATAGGATACGAAACGCTAAAAATAAAATTAGAAAACCAAAAACAAGGTTTAGAAAGGAAGAACAGGTAATATATATTTGGGTGTACAGATTTCGAAAGGACATTCCAGAGGAGAAATTACGAGAAGGGTAACAGTAGGGTCAATATGTATGTATGCGGGCAATAAAATTATAGGAGATAGAAGGATATCAAGAAGAATTAAAGAGTGCATCTATAAAACGATAATTAGACCAACGGTAACCCTTGCAGCAGAAACATGGGTAACGGAAAAACAAAGTAATGAATAACTGGATGTGTGCAAAACGAAAGTCTTGAGGAAAATTTATGGTGGGGAGAAGAAGACGAAGTATGGAGACAAAAAACAAATCATGAAGTAGAAGAATCCTACAAAGATAAAAAATTAAGTGTAATTGTACAGCAGTGTAGGTTAAGGTGGCTGGGTCGCATTATAAGAAAGGAAGATAGAGATCTGGTAAAGAAAGTGTATAATGTAAAGTGGGGCGGCTAAAACAGAAAAGGCAGGCCAGGAAATACATAGGAAGAATGTGTGAAAGAGGATCTATAGTTAATAAATGAAAATAACTGGGAAGAAATGGCAAAAAACAGAAAGTTATGGAAAATTAAAGTGAACTTTATAGAATAAATATAAGATAAAGGTAAATAAATGTAACTAAATAAGCCAAAGGCTTTAAGGCCTAGAGTGCTGTATGTGCTGTATGTATATATATATATATATATATATATATATATATATTGTAATGTAAATGTTATAATGTAATTAATAATTGTTAAATGGTGATAGAATTCAAATTTTATCTATTTCTAATTAAATTAATATCTCAAATAGGATAATATAAATGGGGATATTATAAAATATATTGTATTTTAATTTGTTGAGTAATTATTATTGTTGCACCGGAGTAGCTCATAATCTTTCAAATGGGGATAATAGAGTTCATTAGCTTTATCGCTTATTGTTGGTAAATAAAATAAACATAATTTAACCTTTGATGTTATTTTGATTGCGTTTAAATGTAATCGTGAAATCATGGAAACTTTTACTTTTAATATAAAAATGTTCTTTGTGAAATAAATTGCAAATTATAATAATTGGATGGTATATGAAACAGACCTTAGTTGAACCTGCATAATAACGCATGCGTAGCGTCCTAACTGAATTAAAATGCAGCCTGTCAAAAATGTCAATAAAAGATCTTAAATATGTGAGTTCAATGTTTTGTTTAAAATTAAAATTGCAATGTTGATAATAACAACGGTAATAACCTTACAGATATTTATACCATGTTGTCGCACAAACATTTACACATATAATCAATAAATACATAAATACAGGAAATCAAACGAATAATCAAAACGATTTATGGGTTATGATAATAAAATTTCACTCACAAGTGTATCTGCATATTCCCAAAGATGTTTTCATTTGGCTGGTTCTATATTAATATCGTAGATAGACTTGTTCCCATGTGTAGCCGATGATACTGCTTTGTTGTTCATAATGGTGCTGCATAGATTCATCTAATTCCAAATTGTTGACGAACGACTTTTCTTCGGTAATTGTAATGTTACGTAAAATTGCTTATATATTTTCAATTAAGCATTGTGTTTTAAATCTTATATTATTTATATGTTGTTTTAGATGTTTAAAAAATTTTTCGATTTTAAAATTATATTTTACGTTCATAAAAATTTTAATAATTGCACTTTTCTTTTAGATCCCGATATGGAATTTAGTAGGTTAATAACTATGCGTCACTTCCAAAAAAATAAACATCAACTCCAGATAACTGACTAATTTTATTTAAAAAAAAAATAATAAAAACACGTCAACCGAAATATGAACACGTAATCGAATCGAAACAAATTTATTATAATCAACAATTATATCGGTAACCTAACTTTTAGATTTAATCGTAGGTTAAAAACAATTGTTACTGAGGTCTCGACTCTTCACTGACCGCCTTTCAATAATCCGATAACATTAACGTAACTTAAAACTTACATGTTAACACCAACACTATTAACACTTTTACTTGTTAGTCATAAAAATTAAAAATTGTAAGAGAATAAGAGAGCGAGAAATCAGGAGCAATTCCTTTTATACTTTTCTGTTAGATACCAAAATTTCTACTTTTTCTGTACCATACACACAAAGCATCCAAGCCTCTGATTGGTCTAAACAAAATTGTTAACTTACCTAAAATACAAATTATGCTATAACTTTCTTAAACTAAGTCGGATTTACATTTTGAAAACAGATTCGGAATCAGGGCAACATTCCGCATAAAACGATACCTCACAAGCCCTAGTTTGCTTCGACACTGTGCAATTTGACAAATTATAATCTAATTTTACTTATATCTAAGAAACTATATTTTACACCTAAACTAATTACATATTCGTAATCTACACGAAAAACTGTATTAGAACACATTTATTTCAAATCATATAACTTAATTTTAATAGAAATTCCTTTATCATATTAGAAATTTATGTAGTTAACCCCACTTTTCTAATTTTATGTTCATATACCTTGTACATTGTAAATTTCTTTATGAAAACGAGGGAAACCTTCTATTAATTACTCTTATAATTTATTTCAAGCTTAAATTATCCTACAAAAACTATAAATTTGCAAAATCCTTAAAATTAATACTTAACCTAATTTATTACAATTTTACTCATAACTTGCGTTTACAACGTCCAAATTACTTGAAATGTTATTTTTTGATGTTTTTATAACTGTCTTCAACATCAATACTGTTTACTTTCACTGTATAGTCTAAAACTTTGTCAATTATTTTTATGTTAAATATCCCAATGTAGAAATGTTGTTCATGTTCTATTTAATGTTTACAACGCACTACCACTTCTCCTGCACTTTTTGTACACTTTGTCTGTGAATGATAACTAAACCGTGTTCGTATCATAACTCTTGCTTAAAGTTTATATATTTCCTGCATTGTAACTAACTCGATACATGATCTACATATTATTATAAACCTACTTCATGTGATAAATATCTGTAAAGTTTCTAAATTGCATAAATACTTTGAATAAATTGTAAATTTACTGAAATATGTTTTACGAACTTAATCGTACTCACAAATATCAATCCTTCTGACCTTGCTCACATGCTCCTTATATAGTCCATTGCTTTTTATGAATAAACAAACTTGTGCAACTTCCACCAAGCCTGTTTCTTTAAACCAAAACCATTTTCTCTCACTCGTCTACTACTTTACTTATTATTAGAACGCAGTGTAAACATTCTCCAGTCTGTCTAAATTTGCTCATTATAAAGAATATAAACTTACTTACTCTTGCCCCTGTATTCATATTATCTCTAACCATCCCAAAATATATATATATATATATATATATATATATATATATATATATATATATATTGTGTGTGTGTGTGTGTGTGTGTGTGTGTGTGTGTGTGTGTGTGTGTGTGTGTGTGTGTGTGTGTGTGTGTGTGTGACAGGGTGGGCCACCACCAACGAGACGGCCTTTTCGTTTAAATTTTTTGTTATAAGGGATTAACATTATATTTAAGAAATGACAGAAAGGATCCTACTAGATTAAATTTTTGTTGTATTATACGGGATTTTACATTAAATTTAAGAAAATGTTGAATAACAAAAAAACTGTAATATTTAGGTATAGGAAACCCATATACCACATGATAAAGCATGTTTTTTTGAATAATGTAGATTAATAAAATACAAGGTGTTACATTTAAAATTACCAAGATAATGTGATTTGAATGTAATTATTTTATAACTGAAAATTTTGAACACCTTGTAAGGAATTAAGAATCATTTGCTATAGTGATTCAAAGGGTAACAACACTTAATATTTACAACTAGAATTTTGTCATTCTAATTTAATTGATTCCGTCAGTATGATTTTTTTTCGAAAACCTATTATTTTCATAAAATTCTAAATATCTTGAAAATTGTAATATTTACCTATAGGGATATTTTCATAAAATTCTAAATATCTCGAAAATTGTAATATTTACCTATAGGGGTCGTTTATTAAAGTGCACCTTATTTTTACAGTACTATCCAAAATTGAACGAAAATACAGAGTGTTCCATTGAAAAACATGTTTGATAAGCCACGCATTTCTGGAATACCCAATATGTACGAAAATAATTTTAAAGTGTGGCCACTACTGATATACATAACCCCTGAAAATAACTTTGAAAAAACGTATTGCCTAGATACAAAAGACCGTCCCGTTGGTGGTGGCCCACACTGTATATGTATATGTATATTATATATATATATATATATATATATATATATATATATATATATATATATATATATATATATATATATATATATATATATATATATATATATATATAATATCAGTGTCCAGTTTAAGATGAAATGCATGGGGATATTGGAAACCGTTAGAGATACGAAGATGGTTAAATGGAGAAAAAGTTGCGTCATTATATGCCCAAGAAGTAACCATGGTTACATGTCAAAAATCCTTCCATTTACTAGACACAGGGTGATAACTGAAAATATGCGTTTTCTAAAATCGCTATATCTTGTTTCTTGCAAGAGATACATCCACGATTTTCGCAGGATGGGGGTAACAGGTAGCGAGGATTTCAAAAATGATTTTGAAAAAAATCTAGGCCTACTAGATTTTGAGATAATACACGCAACTTTCGATTTTCTTATGGACGCCATATTGGATTTTTGCATTTTGAATTCTTCATAAAAATGCTTTTCAACAATATATCATATGTTTATAATCTGCCAATGAGAAAGTGTCAAATTACACAATTAAATTTATATCAAAGCAACCTTGACATATTATGTATTTTAATTAAATGAAAATTAATCTACAAATTAAACTAACTATTGAGAACAATATTATTGATTATTAACATAAATCATAATAATAAAAGTGACAAAAACAAAAAAATAAAATTTAATATTATACTGAATTTTACTATTAATTAATCAAATGCTCGAATAAACCTCCATTCTCTTGCAATAATTGAATAGATGGTTGATTGGCAAAGGCCTAGTTTGATATAAATTTAATTGTGTAATTTGACACTTTCTCATTGGCAGATTATAAACATCTGATATATGGTTGAAAAGCATTTTTATGAAGAATTCAAAATGCGAGATGATAAGGAACTCTTGTGATGCAGTGCTAACTCGATGCAGATGGTGTTTGCAGGAGAATGAAGGTTTATTCGAGCATTTGATTAATTAATAGTAAAATTCAGTATAATATTAAATTTTATTTTTGTTGTTTTTGTCACTTTTATTATTATGATTTATGTTAATAATCAATAATATTGTTCTCAATAGTTAGTTTAATTTGCAGATTAATTTTCATTTAATTAAAATACATAATATGTCAAGGTTGCTTTGATATAAATTTAATTGTGTAATTTGACACTTTCTCATTGGCAGATTATAAACATATGATATATGGTTGAAAAGCATTTTTATGAAGAATTCAAAATGCAAAAATCCAATATGGCGTCCATAAGAAAATCGAAAGTTGTGCATTATCTCAAAATCTAGTAGGCTTAGATTTTTTGAAAATCATTTTGAAATCCTCGCTACCTGTTACCCCATCCTGCAAAAATCGTGGATGTATCTCTTGCAAGAAACAAGATATAGCGATTTTTAGAAAACGCATATTTTCAGTTATCACCCTGTGTCTAGTAAATGGAAGGATTTTTGACATGTAACCATGGTTACTTCTTGGGCATATAATGACGCAACTTTTTCTCCATTTAACCATCTTCGTATCTCTAACGGTTTCCAATATCCCCATGCATTTCATCTTAAACTGGACACCCTGTATAATATATATATATATATATATATATATATATATATATATATATTATTATATATATATATATATATATATATATATATATATAATTGATACCGTATGTTTTCCATCCACGCCTCTCACCACTAATTTCATATCATGTCTCGGTACTTCATCTATTAGCCTTTCTAGTTCTTGGTACAGTTTCTCTTTATCATGTTCATTTGCTTACTCTGTCAGGGCATATACATTTATAGGGGAAGGGCGGGCAAACTGGAATAGGCGGGCAAAGTGAAATTATTGTTTAAATTGTGAACTATTTCGCAGTCTCAGATCCTAGTGACATGATTCGCTAACATTTCAATAGTTGGTAATGTATCATGGCTGCCGTGCATGCCGTTCAGTCTATGTACGTGCTCAATTTATGATTTCATATCAAATTTTGTAAGATTAAAAAGAAGCTGTGAAAGAAATAGGTAAGAGATTGATTGGTCTTTATGCATGCTATTCATTTAGGTACTTATTTGGACTATGTAGTACATTTTCCGTGAAAATATATCTTCTTTCCATTGGATGAAAACGGTTTGTTTTTGTTTTGTTTCAAAATTGGCGGGCAAAGTGAAAAACCGAGCTTGCGGGCAAAGTGAAATATTTCAGATTGCCCGCAAGAGCGAGATAGGTGAAATTGAAAAGTCGCTATTTTTTCTCATCCACATTTTGGTCCCTTCCAGAATCAGATGGTCCATAAATACACTAGAAAAACAACCCAGCAGTCCTGGGAAGTGGAAGCCATGGAAGCTGTTCACAAGCGTGGATTGTCAATAAATGCGGTAGCTCGCCAACACAACATTCGAGTTTCCACGCTCTTTCGTCGTCTCAAAAAGCCTGGTGAGGAAAAACCCTGAAAAGGTTAGGAAGGTACCGTTGTGTTTTTACGAATGAACAGGAAAAACTTCTCGTAAAACACATACTAACAATGGAGGAAAGACTATTTCGAATAACTGTATTAGACCTCAAGGCACTCGCATTCCAATACGCTGAAAGAAGTAATATCAGTAATAACTTCAATAAAATCAAACAGGAGGCAGGAAAAGACTGGGTAAGGTTTTTCCTCAAACGAAACTCGGAACTTTCACTCAGGTTGCCCGAAAAAACATCGGCAGCCAGGGCTTCAGCCTTTAATGCGGTAAACGTTAATCGCTTCTTCGACTTGCTTGATGGTCTATATGAAAGACATAACTACCCTCCCAACCGCATATACAATTATGATGATACCGGTATATCTACAACCCCAAACAAGCCCTCAAAAATCATTTCCAAGAAAGGTAAGAAACAGGTCGGTGTTTTATTCTTAGCAGAAAGGGGGACAGGCGAAATATGCTTCAATGCCGCAGGCGAATACAAAGCACCAATTTTAGTGTTTCCCAGGGTGCGCCACAATAAAAAATTTGAGAAAGGTGAAAGGTGTTCCCCCCAACACTAAAATCTATACAAATCTCAGAGGATAGATGCAATCGGACTTATTCACCGAATGGTTTGCCCACTTTTTGAAATTAGCAAAACAAACAGCCGAAGACCATGTTCTCCTAATTCTGGATTGGCGTGCGACTCACATCAAGAACATTGATATGTTAAGTGCAGCAAAAGAACATTTCGTGGACATCCTTGTTCTTCCACCACACTGTACACATCGATTGCAGTCTCTGGATGTGTCATTCATGGGTCCGCTTTCGACGTATTACGAACAAACTGTGCGTGTATGGCTTCGAGAACATCCCGGGAAAATTGTGACGATCCACTACATTGGATATCTTTTTGGAGAAGCCTATTTGAAGGCAGCCACCCTGCAAAATTTTTCAGGAGAACTGGGATTTACCCTTTTTGTAGGATTTTTGACGCAAGCGACTTTGCAGCTGCGCAAACGACAGACCGCTTGCTTGCTCAACAGCAACCTTCAACTTCAACAAACCGAAGGTACCTAGACTCTCACAAAATCGTCTTGCTCCCGCGGCCTCTTGAAGGCGTTGTTTCTCCACATGACATTCTGCCCATTCTTCAAGTCGGTCCTATCAGTGGTGAAGTCACACCAAAGAAACGTCGTCGGGGCTGTACAGCCATTGCGACTTCAACACCTTTTATTGAAGAGCTGAAACAACTCAAGACTCCAAAGTCAAATCAAAGGTCAATCAACGCAAAGAAAGTCCGAAATCAATTACTTCCCGAAAGTGACGACGACAGTGACAGCTTAGCCGACGAAATCAGTCTTCATAGTGGTACTGATAGTAGCCCTGAGTTCGGAAAAACACCAGATCTTGCTGCCCCAGTTCAGATAAAACGCCTCAAAGAAGGGAACTGGGTTGGAGTAAGCTACAATGGCACTCTTTCTCTTGGTAAAATAGTTCGACGTGAGCCTGATGACTTCTTGATAAATTGTTTGGAAAAAATCAATAAATATTTTCGCTGGCCAAAAAAAGAAGATGTGATGATTTATGAAAACAAGGACAAAAATTTTATTAAAAGAACCAAAAGAAATGCCAAGGGGCTTTTTTTTACGTTCCGGAATTGTCAAGCTATTCTTTTTAATATATGTGAACAAATAAATTGTATTTTTGACGATATCTTCCTTTATTTCACTTTGCCCCCTAAAAAATTTCACTTTGACCTTAATATGGCGGGCAAAGTGAAAATTTAGAACCTCTATGGATTTAAATTTAAGTCTGACCTAATTTCTTATGCAACTCATACCTACACCACGTCAAATAGAAGGATATACCTCAACACATGTGAGGTGATCAAATTTTTAACCGTGCTCTGATGGCTTTGAGGATTAATCATTTAAACATTAACTATTCCATTTTGCCCAACCTTCCGCTAATTGATGTTTGCTGGTTTGGCTTCAATTCTTATGTGAGCTAATCTTCTATTTATTGGCTTAAAACATGTTTTTCCTCTTGCTTTATTTATTAAATAAAAGGCAACTCCTTGTTTTTTTTCACCTGAGTATAACATTGTGAAGTTTTTTCGGTTATTTCTACCTCCCCCTTCCATCTTGTCTCTTGAACTGCAGCCACATCTTGATATGTTGATATCTCATTATTTCTTTCGCAACTTCCATCATTTTTCCCCCTTGTAATGATGTACGTATGTTCCACGTTCCTATCTTTATCTGGTTTTTTTGCTTTTTTTTTGTTTTTTTTTGTCCATTTTCTAAAATCAAGTCCTTTTCCACATCCAGTCGCCTTCTTTGATTCTGCCGGGTTTTTTTGTTCATCAGTTTTTTGCTCGACATGCAGCGTTCGTTACCTTTCGTATTTGTTTTTTTACCTCTTCATTTTCTGTATCCCCTGGCGACCTTTCACTAGCTTTCTTCGCCTTTTGTTCTTTATTACATTCTTTATTGCTCTGTGTACCTCTTCTAAATTAAATTCTTTGTTGTTTACCACTAACTTATATCTCATTTTTACTATACATCCTTCTTCCTTTACTTTCTTCAAGAAGTGGCCAGTTTTTTTTCTTTGTTCTCTTATTTCCCTAGGGAAATCTTCCATTGCCAATATCTCTGTGCCCTTTAAGTATTTTGCAGCTTTCAGTGGTTTTATTTTCGGTTTCCGTATCGCCAGTTCTACCATTATTGCTCTATTTTCCCTTACTAATATTTTCCCATTCTTGTTATTCCTATGTTTTGCAACATCTTCTTCTCATCTAGTCCCATCTTTTTACATATTTGCTCTACTTTTCTTACTAGCTTTTATTCGTCTTCATCATTTTCCTCTATAATTACATGGATTATTGTTTTTCTTCCTTATCTCTTTTTCCAGAATCTCTATCCTTGTGTCTTGCTCTGCTAGCTGTTTTTTAACACCCCATTTTCACTTTGCAAAATATTGACTGCGTTCTATGTCTGTATTTAACTCCTTTCGTTCAGTTTTTACTTTTCTCAATTCTTGCTTTATGCCATTCAGTATTTCTATTACTGTTTCTTCCATTTTGTTTAATTACACTTATTCCACTTTTGGTTACTTTTACTAAATCTGGCAACGTCGCTTTTCCTTCTTCAACGACCTTCTTCTTATCTGTCAAACAGCTGTTGCAGTTTTAATCTGTATTAAAAAGGATACTTTTCCTTCTTTCTTGTTTCAAATTTTCCTTTCCCTTCTGCTTTTGTTATTTTATGCCCTTCACTGTTTTGAAACAATTTATTTTGGTTGTTCTTTCAAAAAAATCACTTTTTTGATCTGCAATTTATGTGCACCTTCTACACTGTTGCCACACATACAATTACGTATATTAAAACACTTATCTTTTTTGGGTTTTTTAGTAGTGTATTTTAAATTATACAGTCTAAACGTTTCGATAACACTTACAGTTATCTTCGTCAGTAGTAATATCTGTTAAAATTGTTAAAGATGCTGTAAACAATTTTGTCAAAGTTGAAAAATTAAAACATAGACATCAGCCTGCTATCAACATAACAGTTTGAGGAACGTATAAAGCCAACTATAGAATTAAATTTTAGTAAAGCATAATTAGGTCATTAAAAA
The DNA here is from genome assembly GCA_036346205.1 of Vesta saturnalis. NCBI lineage: Eukaryota > Metazoa > Arthropoda > Insecta > Coleoptera > Lampyridae > Vesta > Vesta saturnalis. The sequence continues at coordinate 1,184,618 of JARFJB010002041.1, forward strand.
TTAAATATTGTTAAACGGTCTTAAAGATGACAAATCAAAACACTCCGTAACGGCGAAAGCTAACAATGAAAAATGTCAGCCAAAAAACATATGTAACAAAATTTAACCAAGTTATAATGTAAGTGTAAATTTCTGAAAAACTTCTAATTTCAAAATGGTAGAAGAATTCACAAACATAAACATGACATCAAATAAAATAATCCAGTTAAATCTAACAAAGAGATATCTTTATCAATAATTTCCAATATCGAAAACTCCATTAAATCTTTAACTTTTGATGCTGCTAATGAAGTTAGATATAACTCCGTTAACATATTACGTAAAACAAAACCTTCAAAGAGCTTTACTTGATCTTAAACGCATTGAAAGTATAATAATACTAAAATAGATAAAAGTAATGCAACTGTTATATTAAATATGAACGATTATAACATTAAGATAGAACAATTGTTGGAAAAAGAAACTTATCGTGAAATACCCCAAAAGATCCAACAAAAAAGTTTCTCTTAAAAACCAAAGAACTGATTAAATTATCATCTATTCCTGAAGAAATAAAAAAGACACTAACTAACTCTGAGGTTATTTCACCAAAACTATATGGTTTACCAAAAATTCATAAACCTAATATTCCTTTAATGCCTATTGTTAGTGCAGTTGGTTCTCCTACATATAGCCTTGCAAAACATCTTACATTTTTATTACAACCTCATATAGGAAAAACACCCAATGACTATGAACCATAGTCAATGAAAACACCCCATTACATTAAAAATTCTGCCGACATTGTTGAACAAATGCATAGTTTCAAAATTGAAGAGGGTGATATAATGGTTAGTTTTGATGTTATTTCACTTTTTACAAAAGTACCTCTAAAAGAAACTATTGAATACATTGATCATCTTTTTCTAAAGGACATAACCATTCTTTTTCAGCACTGTCTTACTACAACTTATTTTCAGTGGAATAGTAAATTTTATGAACAGATTGAAGGTGTAGCAATGGGTAGTCCCCTTAGTCCTGTTATAGCTAATTTTTATATGGAAAAATTTGAAACATTAACGTTACAAAATACACCTAAAAAACCTTCAGTTTGGTATAGATATGTAGATGACACATTTGTTATTTGGAGACATGGAGAAGAAGCACTGCATGAGTTTTTGGTTTTTATAAATGGTATACATCCTAGTATTCAGTTTACCATGGAAAAAGAAACTAATGGAAGTTTACCATTTCTTGACATATCTAAAAAGAATAATTCACTATCTTTTAAGGTTTACAGAAATCCGATACGCACTGATAGATACGTTCATAAATTATCCAACCACCATCCACAAATGATAACAGGCGCAATGTGGTGCCCCGTAATGAAAACTTTTTTGAGGAAACAATTCCAAATTACAAAGGGAATGCGGTTTTGGAACATTTTCGTATGAGCAGAGGAACATTTGAGGTAAGGAAATCTATAGTTAATTTATTATACAAAATCAATTGTTTTTCATTTACAGTTATTATTGCAAGAATTAGCAAACTTAAGAATTGTTCAACATAATGCTGTACCATTTCAAAAAAAGGTTGCTTTCTCGATTTGGGTCTTAGCAATACCTGAGTCCTTTTTAGCTGCAGGTGATCGCTTTGGATTAGCTAGAGGTTATATTTATAATTATTTCAAGGAAGTTGTCACATCTTTAGTTTCTTTAATGCCACAAGTGATTAGGTGGCCTCAAATAATCTATTACTGTAGGTTTTACTGTAACTTTAGTATTAATAATATAGCATGCTATGTTTAAAGGTATTTCACGAACGGTCCGGTGGATTTCCTGGAGTTGTAGGAGCTATAGATGGCTGCCATATTCCAATAAAGCAGCTACCATATAATGCTTATGATTATTATAATAGAAAAGAATTTCATTCTATTATATTGCAAGGTTTCATAATATAAATTTAGGGTAATTCGTTAAGCTTACTTGGACATTTGTTTAAGATATCATCGTATGGTTTTCACAGACATATGTGTGGGAATGCCTGGTAGAGTTCATGATGTTCGAGTTTTTAGAAACAGCAACATATATAATAAAACCACAGACATCGAGAATCCTTTAATTCGGCAAGATTGGCATATAATATGGGACATTGCTTATCCTGCAATGGCAAATCTCATCACTCCTTATCGTGACAATGGCCAGTTGTATGAGATTCAAGTAAACTTTAATCCCAAACTGAGTGCTACACGTTCAGTAATTGAACGAGCATTTGGTTAGGCTAAAGGGCAAATTTAGAAGACTTAAATATCTAGATATAGGCAATCCAGATTTCGGTGTAGAAATAATTGTTACTGCTTGTGTATTACATAATTATACAGTGCTAGTCAAAAGTCCCCTCCCCCATTGTATCTTTTGAACGGTTTTACTTATACTAATGAAATTTGGAGGGTAAATATAAACGGATATAAGTTTCTCAACTATTCATGACAAGTGACGTAATAGTCATATATGACGTCACATGGCCATAGTGACCAATAATTTTAAATAGTACCTTATGGCAAGTGACATCTCGTTTGGAAGGTATTAAAATTACCTATTCAGTAATACTAATTTTGTTAGGGTTTAGGTTGATTTTGATAGAAAAATTGAATAAATACTAAAATTATAGTTTGGCATTTAATTAATCAAGATTGTAAAGTCTGCCTCTGGTTAATTGTCAAAAAAGTTGACGTTTTTTAATTCTCTCGTTGTGTTTACTTTGATAAGTTTTTATACCTTGACTATTCAGTTTAATTATTCTTTAACGCGACGTTTAAGTGTCTACATAGACAAAATGGTACGTACGGTAGCCGACAAAGTAGCAGCTATCTTAATAATTGGTGAATGTAGAAACAATTTCCATGCAGCGGAACATCTTTTTAATGAGAGGTACCCCGATCCCCCTATATCGAGGACTTAGTTGAGGGAACTTCTTCAGAAGTTTGAAGCAACCGGCAGTGTTCAAGATGTCAAACGATCTGGTCGACCAACAATTAGTGATGACAAAAAAATCGACATAATTGCAGAAATGGTAGTACATCCTACTTCTTCTACAGCCCAAGTTGCGTCTATCTGTGAAGTCAGTCAAAGCACAGTACATAGGGTGTTGGCTAAAAACAAATTTCATCCATACAAATTAAAAATGGTGCACCAACTTTCAGATGATGCCCCCGACCGAAGATTAGAATTCTGTGAAAATATATCCAATCAAATTATCCAACACCCAGACTACATAAAATCAATTTGTTTTAGTGACGAAAGTACTTTCTTCCTCAATGGAAACGGCAATTGAACCGTTAATTCTTGAAATTTTGGAAGATAATCTAGATGAATTCGGCAACTTGGAAATAACGTTCCAACAAAATGGTGCTCCTGCACACTATTATGGTGCAGTAAGACGTTACTTGGATGAAGAATATCGTGGCAGACGGATTGGACTACGAGGTCCGATAGAATGGCCAGCTCAGTCACCAGACCTGACACCATTAGATTTTTTTCTGTGGGGATACTTAAAATCTAAGGTTCACGCTACAGCACCTGGCAGTATGCACATTTTGAAACAAAGAATTGTTGAAGATTGTAGAGCAATTTCCGCAGACACATTTGAACTAGTAGTTTAGCAATAGGATGCATTACTGTCAGGAATTAAGTGGAGCACATTTCCAACATTTATAAGAATTGGTCCTTGAATCTTGATTAATTAAATGCCAAACTATAATTTTAGTATTTATTTAATTTTTCTATCAAAATCAACCTAAACCCTAACAAAATTAGTATGACTGAATAGGTAATTTTAATACCTTTCAAACGAGATGTCACTTGCCATAAGGTAGTATTTAAAATTGTTGGTCACTGTTGTCCTGTGACGTCATATATGACTATTACGTCACTTGTCATTACTAGTTGAGAAGCTTATATCCGTTCATATTCACCCTCCAAATTTCATTAGTATAATTCACACCGTTCAAAAGATACAAGGGGGGAGGGGACTTTTGACTAGCACTGTATATTATACAATGAAAAAGACAATGATTATGAATTTAACTTAGAAGTTCCAGCTGCAGATTATGAGGGCAACGATGGAAATGTTGGTCCAGAAAAAATAGATATGATAGCAAATACGATTTATTAAACAATATTTAATCTTTATTTTAATGTATATACATGTGCATGTATTGTAACTATAAATAAACTATTTACTTTGATTTAAAAATGACTTTAGTAATTCGTTTCTTTCATCTTGCATTGAATTGTTTCTTCAATTGCCACACGAAGCATTTTTATTTCAACATGCTTTTCTTCGATCTCTGCTAAACATTTCTTTAAATAATATGCCCCACTCTTGGAACATGGCATACAGTTACTTTGCAGAGCAGCACAACGAGAACTGCTTGGAAAATGTTGGCATTATGTAGCTCTTCATTCTTAGGTAACTGTTGTACATGTAAAGGTTGCGGTAATGACGTTGATGAGATAACTTTAGGCAAATTAACCGTTTTATCGTCAACATATATGTTATTAAATGCCTCGTAGTACTCCCATGACACCCTCCCTCTTCCGATGCGCTTGATGTTATCTTTAACATTGGTGTATGTTTGTTTAAGATTTTTCCACTTACTGTCCAGCGCGTCTTCATTAATTAGGTACCCATTTGTTAAAAATACATCTTTTATTTTGCACCGCAAAATGTTATTTTTTATTTGGGGGTTCCTAAAATCTTCTTTTAAAATAGTGTAAGATTCTATTAAAATTTTGTGCATTTTTGGTCCCAAGACACATTAGTTATACAATTTTCTTGATTTGAATTCTCTGAAAAATTTACATTTGCGGTTTAATCAACTAACATAGTGATAGTTTATACACTTACCATTTCCTATAATTTTTACTAACTCACGGTCTTCACATACCACGTATGTTTCTGTCATATTTTCAGGTGCCTTTATAAACAGGTTATGTCAGAATTGAAATACGATTATGATCAATCCGCTCACCTCAAGTAGCGAAAGCAAAATGCGCTACGAAAAATGGCGACCGCTACGCAACATGTTGTAAAAGTAGCGGTCCTAAAAAGAGACGTCTTCACAACAGTTTTGTAACTGTTACATCCGTTGAATGCACCCAATGTTACAGATAGAATTGAAAAAATCCTAATTAAATATTGCATTAGGACTATTTTTAAACCTACAAGAAAAATTAAAGAACATTTAAGATCAGCTAAAGATGTGTCAAACCTTTTATCATCTTCCGGAGTGTATAAGTAATCTTGTTCATGTGGAAAAGTATACATGGAACCACAAAACGTAGCTTTGATACAAGATGTAAAGAAAATATGAGATTTTGTAAATTAGGTCAACCAGAGAAGTCTGCTGTGGCTGACCATGCCCGGAATAATCTAAATCATGACATTCAATTTGACAATATTGAATTATATAAACACCCTAATAATTTTAATAGATAAGAAGAAAATCTTCGTTTAAATAGGTTTTGACAAATATAATTAAAAAAGGCATAATACGTCTTAATTTTGACTTTTGGTATGTCTAGGTTTTTTGCTGTTTTTCCTAGACCTTGAAGCAAATGCTTTACCAATTATATGTTAAATTATACAGCACTATAATTTAACATAAACAGTTGAAATTAAGATTAAAATTAAAAAATTACAAAAAATGTTCTGCGTTATGCTTTTCATTGTTAATATTACACTTATTGATAAAGATATCTCTTTGTTAGATTTAACTGGATTATTTTATTTGATGTCATGTTTATATTTGTGAATGCTTCTATCATTTTGAAATTGAAGTTTTTCACAAATGTACACTTACATCATAACTTGATTAAATTTTGTTAAATATGTTTTTTGGCTGACATTTTTCATTGTTAGCTTTCGCCGTTAGAGAGTGTGGTTTGCCACCTTTAAGACAGTTTCACAATATTTAATTTTTAATGACCTAGTTATTCTTTACTAAAATTTAATTCTATGAGGGTTGCTATTTATGTATTGAGAATAGAAAGAATAAACAAATGAATTTGATGAAAAATATTTTTATAGCTTTTCAAAATAATCATCTTTAAGATCTATACACTTTTGCATGCGATTGAACCACCCTTCAAAGCACTTTGTCCAGTCAGAAGATGGTAGCTCTAAAACATGCGTTTTGAAGGCCTCAACTGCTTCTTCGGGCGATGAAAATCGTTGTCCACGCAGTTTGTCTTTAATTAGTGGGAACAAGAAGAAGTCACTGGGTGCCAAGTCGGGGCTGTAAGGCGGATGACCCATCAATTCGATCTTTTGTGTGTACAAATACTCGTTTGTTGCATGTGATGTGTGTGAGCTGGCATTGTCGTAATGCAAAATGATTCGTCGTTTTGGGTTGGTTTCTCTCAATTTACCGAAAACTTCAGGCAAACAAATGGTCGCATACCACGCTGATTTTCGCGAGCCACAGGACCGGTTTTCGTGAAGAAAAACGCCACCATTTGCTTCTTAACGCTTCGAGAACGAACAACTTTTGTTGGCTTTGCTTCACATTGAAACACCCAAACTGTCTACTGGCCTTTTCTTTCTGGCTCATACGCATAAATCCACGACTCGTCACCTGTGACGATGTTGTATACCGCTTTGGATGCACCACAGTTGTATTTTTTTATCATTTTACGATACCAATCGACACGAACATTTTTTTCAGTATCTATCAACAAATGTGGAATCCAACGTGCACACAGCTTCCGAACACACAAATGTTCGTGCAAAATCTTATGTATGCTGGTCATACTAATGCTTAAACATCTCTCGATTTCGTGATATGTCACATGACGATCTTCTTCAATTAGTTTTCGCACAGGATGGATATTTTTCGGCACAACGACTGATTTTGGACGACCTTCTTTAACTTCATCCATGAGCGAACTACGTCCACGTTTGAATGCAGTGTACCAGCGATATACAGTAGCTGTGTATGGCGCTTCATCGCCAAAAGTTGAACTCAGTTGATAGATGCATTGTTCTTGACCACGTCGAAAGTCATAATAAATCATAGCTCGAAAATTTTCAAGAGTTAATTCCATATTTTGGCTGAGATGAAATTTTCAACTTACTGTAAACAACACAAATAGTGCTCGCACGACAAAACGTTCTGAGTACGTATAACCTCAAAAATGTCAAAGTTTAAGATGACAGTAACAAAATTCACCTGGCAATACCAGTGTTGCCAATTCTCAATACATAAATAGTATCCCTCGTATAGTTGGCATATACGTTTCTTACACTGTTATGTTGTTTATAGCAGGCTGATGTTTACGTTTTAATTTTTCAGCTTTGACAAATTTGTTCACAACGTCTTTAACAATTTTAACAGATATTACTACTGACGAAGATAACTGTAAGTGTTATCGCAACGTTTAGATCGTATAATTTAAAATACGACCATTAAAAAACCCAAAAATGATAAGTATTTTATTATGGGTGAAAGTTTACATTTTCGAATTACGTATATTATTAAATTTGTATAGCTTTTTAATTTTCACTATTAATGTCCATTTTTAGTTCGATAATAAAGTAAAAACTACGTATATACTCGTTTTTCAGAATTTTTATTGATATGTTGCTGGATACCAATCGAATATCTTGGTTAAAAGTCTCAGCTTATATAAAAATGATTTTTTATTTAAATACCATTCATTTTTGGTACCTCGATCAGCTTGAAATTTTATATCTTGTAATTTCTTAGTATTTTCATACATCTAAGAAACTTCAATTTAATAGCAGCATTTAAACTTAAAAAAATTGAAAACTGTGTAGGTTAACAGGTACTTTTGGTTGTTCTACATACCCCAAAATTTGATACGGATCTACGATTTTACTATAATAGCTGTATGCCAAATTTGATCTCTAGCTCAAACGGTCTGACTGCTATTGTGTATACATACACACACACACAGACGACATGGCAAAAATGGTGAAAATGGATTGAGGGACCCTCAAAACGTGAAGATTCGTCAAAATCCCAAGGTCGAAATTTTTCATGATACTATACTGCCGTGCTAAAAAAGAAAGCCGCATGTGCATTTCGTCCGTTTCGAGAAAAACGCCATCAAAGTTTTGAACCTTTTCATTTTGAAATATTTGAATTAATATTAACGCAAAAATGTTCCAGTTTTCGCTAATGTGCTTTAAATTAATGGTATTTTTCCAGCTAATAAAAATATTGCTTCGGAGTAGATAATTGATCAGAAAATAATATCACATTAAAATTTTGTTAAATAAAAAAGCCGTATGTGATGACATTTTTTCTACATTTAATTATTTTTAAACATTTACTTTGTAATGAACAATTGTTGTTGGCATGCACATCTTGGTACATCACTAATACATTTTAAGCAATAAAAAGAATTTATTTTTACTCAAATATTAAACGTACAAAATATTATAAACTTAAGATACATATAGTTTAAACACTGTGATTAACAAAAAATACAAGTAAAAAAAATGACTAAAAAGTCATTCTTTGAGCCACACTAAAAACCATGTGAAGTTTAAATTAAAGGATTAATAATATATTCACTTAAAACAAATTGAATAAAGTCCTTTTAAGAAGAAACAAACAAAAACAAAGCAACCAAAATATTTGCAGTTGTTACTCATCTTCTATATTATTGATAAGGGATTTTGATAAATTATTAACTTTGAGACTTTCCCAAAACGTTAGTTTGTGAGGAGGTATAATTGATAATTTTTTTAATAATGTGCTTTTCCTTGACTCAGCTATTCCCCTATCTTCTCTGTTACTTTGTACTTGATATTCTAAATGTCTTTTAGGTGTAAAGTTCAACTCTATTTCATGATCTATGTTAAACTCTTTTTTGTAAAATAGACAATTGTGCCCCCGTTTTGCGATTAGTTGTATAATATCTTTTAGAATTGGTCGGTCCTTATTAAGTTTTTGAAATTGGTAAGGGGTTGTTCTAGCTGGTCAATTCTTGAAATGACCACAACCCATCTTCTTAACTACATCTACAAAATCTTGAAAATCATACAACTTAGGCTTTTTTTCATTTGTAGTTTTACTATATGGTGAAACGAGTCTGCGGACATGTAGGTGTGTCCGGCTCAAAATATTTCAACGTTATTGTTTTGGCAGCTATATTTGTCAAGTTGACAATATGTACTAAATAAGATAGCAGACACCAATTTTTATTTTGGCGTGAATAGTTATCAACCCAAATCTCTCATGAAATAGAAAAATTGATGATCGTAAGTACTTATTATGTCCTCCTGTTTCCTCCCAGAAATTGCTTCATGCCATATGATGGATAATGAACCTTTGTGCTCTCTTAAATTTTTTATTGGTACAAAACATTGATTAAAGGTAACGAGTCTGGGAGTAAAAATGACTTGTTTAGACATTTCTAATCAGGGTAACATTATTATTTTTTGAAGATCAACAGAATTATAATAAATGGTATCTGGATCTTTTTCATTAACATCTTTTCTTCCCTCGAGTTACTGGCGTACATTTTGTAGCTTTGCTACAAGTTACGTTGGGCACAAAGAAGTTCTAAATTCTCTTTAGTATAGGTTTTATTAAGTAAAAAAAATGCCTCACATTTTTCACATTCTTCATGCCCTAACTTGGCAAACGAAATATTCATCTCATTAGAAACAACATTACATACAGTAACTACATGTGGTATCAGGATGTTATTCAATAAAATCATGAAACATAAACTTAATTGTTATGTCGCTTGGAAGGTACAAACGATTTGGAGAGTGCTCCAAACACAAGGCGAAAAAGATTTTATATGATTAATAATACGAGTTTTAGCAAATTTCTTTTCCTTGATCCTTGTCTGTCTTTTGGAGGACTAATAAGATTTCTTATTACTCTGTCATTATTAGGAGAATAGCCAAGAGTGGTCAAAAAAAAACTTTTACATACCTTTATGCGAGTTTGGTTGCTTTGTTTAAAAAAGTACGTTTTATGGAGCATTTTTTGTGATTATGTTCCTTTCTCTGCCTTATAATTTCGGTATCTTCAATACTATTAAATTGAAACATTTTTCGTTGCTCAAAATTTTTCGTCCAGAATTTCGTGTTCATTTCTTTTCTTCTCTCTTCACTAAGTTTCTCGAAACATTTACATTTACAATAACGAAACGGTTTTATTGCGTGAAAATTTACTAATTTTTTGTTCTTCCTTTCATCGCAGACTTTTCTCCTTCTCGGTGTCTCTATTTTGGAATATTCTATAGTATTTAATGTTACAGTTTGTTTCATCTCTATCATTTACTACAACTTCTTGAACCACAGGCTCTATTTCTTCATTCTGAACTGTGTTTTCTAGGTTACTTTTATCCGCCTCTTATCTATATTTGATATATTTGTATAATGTTCGTCCACAAAAGAATCACTACGGGGAACAAAATTTTCGTCATTGAATTAATATCCAAAATATCAACAAAATTAACTTGTTCGAAAACCCTAGCCAAAGGTTTTCTACGATATCGTAGACAAATATGTTAATATTAGAAAAATCTTCTCTAAAGGAATATGTGTCTGTCAAGTGACCCATGTCCTGTAATTTTTGTTGTACAGGGAATGTTTTACTGGTATCAGATGTTTTATTTTTTCTTTTTGTGCCGCAGCTGCTAATATAAGGATTTTTTTTACTTCGGTTCATTTTCTGGAACAAAAAGAAGCATTTCTTCATCTGCAATCAAACAAAATTGATGCTGCAACTAGTTTTTGCATAATTTTTGTTGAATTATTGTAGTAATGTAACAAGGCTACTCTTAAAATAATAAATAGAGTTAGGGATTATGTGTAGTTTAAAAATATTAACCTTTAACAAATGTCAAAAACATTATTTTAAATACTTACTCATACAAATTAATTTACAACCAAACAGCAAAAACACTTGCCCTACTAATTTGAAGAACAGACTCTTACAACTAAACCCTTCGAAAGTCAAAAGCACACTGAACCATGTAATTTTGCGAATGACTAAGGCACAGATATTAGTGATAACAGCCGGATGTGTGATACACAGCTCTTTTGTGTTTAATGTATTCGAATTTACAGGACAGAATGTTATGTAAAAGGGCTCATGTGTACAATCCGATACACATACAACAAGATAAATTATTGGAAACAAAATGAAAAAGGCAGCATGTGTTCAAAATACACATACGGCTTTTATCTCTAATACTCTCGTCAAAAATCTAGGGTTGGGGTTATTTGTAATATTTTTAAATTCTTTTTTCTATATTTTATTTATGAGATAAACGAATGAATTTCGGTTAATGTATAGATTTAATATTATAAAATTTAAAAACAATAACTCATTTTGTCAAAAAATGCACATATGGCTCTTTTTGTTAGCATGGCAGTATACTTCGTATTGTATACATAAACTGTAAAATGGTAATGGCATAAAGTTTTATTTTAATTTACAAAATAATGAGATTATAAATTATTTAACAGATTATTACAAACCCTTAAATTTACAGGAGCTAATTACACAAAAAAAGTTAAGTCAAAATTCAATTTTATAATCAGTTCACTTGAGACCTACGCAACATAACTATATTCTTCACTAGAATGTGGCGTTCGTTCTATATATTGTTTGTCTATTAGTGCTTCTATACATTTTTTTATCATTGGTATACTTGGAGCAAATGATACTTTTGACTGTGCGCATACCTAAAATATAGACCATTAAAATCCATGCAAAAATTCCCAAAAATCTTTGAAGAAACTGATGAGTTGATGTATAACATTTCTTTACTTACCTCCTGTATAAGAGCATTGTGTTTTAAAATTTTTCTAGATTTCATAATTCTAACTATAGCAGCTTGTAAATATAGTTTACGATCTTCTTCTACCGAATTCATAGTATGTTCTACTTCTTGTGGTGTTTCCTTTTGAACGGCCGCAGTAATTCGAAACCTTGTTCGCTTATTAGAATATTCGGTATTTAATTGTAAAGAAGTATTTGAACTTAATTCCTAAAGCAAATGAAAATAATTTAAAACATCAACTAAACTATTACTAAATTACCTCCGTGTCAGCTAGAAGAAATTTACATTCGACTAGACTATTTGCGTACCTTTGTAATTGTTCATTATTTAATTGTAGAGTATCACGTATTTCACCACATGTTAAAGAATTTGTTGTTTCGAACATAAGAAGTATCGCCATTTGGAACGTTTGCATTGTTATTAAATATGGTTTCTTTAGGTAACCCAAACGTAATTCTGCTTGGCAGAGATGATGTAGCCATGTTAACTTACGACCATTGAAGCGTTTATGGTAGAAGGATTCAAACTACAAAATTATACAAAATAGAAATTTTTTGGCTGGGTGCAACATATTGTTTATTTTTAAAAATTTATTGACTGTACATAAATTTTATGTCGGAACGAAGTATTTAAAGTTGCAATAAATGTTTAAAAAAGTAAACTCCAATTCAAGCAAATGATTTTTGATAACAATGAAAAGTTTCTATTGTTACTCGCTATAAAACCCTTACAGGCTAATGATCGTTTATAACCGGTCGCAACAATAATAATGAACTGAAGTGCGTTAGATGTGTTGCCTACCATCAACACACAATTATCATGGTGCGGTGTCGTTTTTCCATAACTTTCTTAAATATAATTGTTGCTCTCACGTTAGTGTTAAGTCCATAGAAAATCTATATTTTATAACTCTATGGTAAAAATGTATATAGACAGTTTTGTTTTATTATAAGAATGGCGTGTATGACAATTTTTAAGTTAAAAGAAGGAAGAGTTTTGTTTTAGCTTTTGTTTTCATAAGAATAAAGTTATTTAAGTACAGTCCTTGTCACCTAAGAAGGCGAGCGCGGCAATGCGCAAACGACCAATTTACGCTGCTTGTAAAATTAGCGCGCATCTATAAGTCAGTGTCGTTTCATGTGGTTTTTGTAGATATGTTTATTAAAAAAAAGTTATTGTATTTAAATATATTAGTACAATAAATGTAATTAAGTACCTACTTTATGACAAACAAAATATATTTCAAATTCTAAAAATGGTGCTATAAAATTAATAAAACACAGAAATACCTACCTAATATATAAAAAAGGTCATTTAATATCGCAAAACAATAGCTGCCAAAGAGTAAGAATATTTATATGAGATTGGTAATGGATGTCGAATTCGAATTAAGTTATTGAAAAAAATGCACTTGTGGGAATGCATTATTACGCAGAATAACAATAAATAAATGAAGATATGATACGCCACTGACTTGTATTTTTACAGTACCCGGCTTTCGGAATCTAGAATCGGGTTGCGCCGGTTGCTCGCCTTCTTAGCTGACTAGGATTGTATTGTGTGCCAATTTATTGCATACATAAAATAATATAACAAGTTATGGGCCCAGTTTACTCAGCATAAAATAAAACGTAATACGTAATTAAAAAAAAAGTAGAAAACATGGCTAATATAATGGACGAATTAAACACAATTGAGAAACTTAAAGATGCTGAAGATTATCAAATGTGGAAATTTCAAGTTGACATATTTTAAATCTTATGGTTTATATAATATTATAAGTGGTGTTGAAAAGTCAACAGCTGAAATTGGTACTGAATTTATAAAATAAGATGCAAAATCACAGCGAATAATTATAACAACACTGGATAAAAATCCAGTAACATACATAATGAATTGTCAAAATTCAAAGGAAATGTACAATAAAATTTGCTCAATATATCAAAGAGATAACGAACAAAATAAATGTATTCTTTTCTAGATTTTTTTAATTTCAGGTACAATAAAAAAAACGACATGCTACACATATATCCAAATTACAAAACTTAGCAATCAGGCTTAAAAACACAGGTCAAAAAATAGATGACAACATGCTCATTTCAAAGATTCTTACTACTCTACCAGAAGGTATAAATTCATTATTAGTGCTTGGGAATCGACACAAGAAAAAGATTGAACTTTAGAAAATATAACTTCACGATTACTTATGGAAGAAGCTCGTCATACTGGTACAGAACAAGAAGATGCATTGGCTTTCAAAGCAACGGAATATAAGAAAACATCTGACATTGTAGTAAATTTTCATGTTAATAAAACTAACCAATTTGGGAATAACAATCAAGAGCAAATCCTAAGAAGTGGTGAAATACCAAGAAAAACATTTTTTTAATATGCACGTCATACATCAAATTAAAGCCTCTACTTCAATAATCTAACAAAATAAATGAATTATTTTAAGAAATGGTACTACTATAGTCATATCTGTGATGCTTGTTCTCAACATTTTTAAATTATCATATTAGTTGCAAATCTGGCAATATGATTTTCTCCAAGTGATGCAATCCAAAATGGCCGACTTGATGTTCTAAGTTGGTAGGGACATCAGTGGTGTGTTTTATTCAAAGGAATTGCAAAGCCTCAAGTTTCAAGGTAAATAATATTTTTTAGAAAAACTAATTAACATGTCACAACCGTAACAAAAAGTAACCTTTCAGTTAGAATAAAACAGATTCTGTACTCAGTATTGTTTTGTAACATGTGTAATATATCAAAAGTAATACTGGCCATGTGTGCAAACATAATATAAACAAAAATGCTATTTTGCCCAGTTATTACGGTTGTGACACAAAATGTTTCGGTTGTGACATGTTATTTTTGTTGCTGTTGTTAACACACTATAAATATAGGGTAAAAGATAGTTTCCATTATAAAGAACATATACACAATGTAAACAACACACATGTGTAAAAACAACAATCATACACAATGTAAATCAATCACATGATGTATAAATAACACTCATACACAATGTAAGAACACACATTTATGTAAACAACACTGAAAGCAACTTCATATGTTAATTGCTTGTGAAAATAGCCCTAGTTCATATGTTCATTTAGTTTGTTGTTATCTGACAACAATTTATAAATTAATTTTCTGTGCTAAGATAATTGCGTTATCTAGTAGGTTATAAATTATATTTTAAAGAATAAATTTCTTAATTCAACAATATATTTAGACTAAACGTCAAATACGAAGACACCAAGCTGCGCGAAAAAAATCATGTGACCGTGTACTATTCAACCGGAAAATATTAGTTTTTTTAAGAAAAGTAAAAGTTACGTTTTGTACATTTTTTAGTTAATAACTTCTTAATTATGATGTTTATATTATATAATTAGGACAATTTAAACAAAAAAAAAACATTTATTTAATTGAAGTGAAATATAAGGTTATGTTACTTGTTCATAAATTTACTCGGAAATGTTGTAATTCGCATTTTAATTATTAACCACAGTTCTAACGGTAAATAATTCGTGTCTAAACAGTTTTATACTGCGATGGTTATAAATAGGTGTAATAGAGGGGGTAAAGTTTTATCGAATTCAAATATTAGATAGTATGCAAGTTCCAATAAAGTTGAAGAAGTTATATAATTTGTTATGAGGAAAATATAGCATACGAATATAAACAGATGGTTACATGAAGTACCTACAATAATCCTAATGTGTAGAACATGTATAATAATTGGTACAATGCATAAAAACTCTGCGAGCTATAAAAAGGGTTATGGTACGAAGACGTTATGTTGGTAGATCATAAACTAAGTGTTTAAGAAGTTAAAGTGCCTTGGAAACATATCTAAGAACATGAACAACACATGTGCAATGTGAAATTAACAATATAAATACAATAAAATATTACACAATTACTCTACACTTATTTCTTCGTTATCATAATCTGATATAAAATCAGATTCATCCGAAGAGTCTCCACTCCTACGTATAATCAATTCCTCACAAACGACATCCATAATATGCTCTTTATTAATGTATTCCTCTTCAATTTCTTTAACATGACGGCACACTTCTTGCCAGTGGCTCTCCAAATCCATCGAACACTTTTCACGAGTTAGTTTTTCAACATCGGCTAATTTAAAAGTTGTGTTTCTCGATTCCACCCAAACTTTTACAATGGCCCATATTTTTTCTATTGGATTTAGCTCCGGGTGGTATGGAGGTAGTCGACATACAGAGTGACCATGTTTCGCAAATATAGCATTAATTGAATATTCCGTGTAGCTCGGTTTATTACATTTTATTAAATCATACAGCTCCACTTTTGTTTGGGATTCATCATGTACGATCCCTCGTTTTTGTAACCAAGTTATCATTTCCATTTTTTGGCTGCTAAAAGTTGGATGTTTAACTGCTAACGTGTTGTGATAACTTGCATTATCCATAACAATAACTGACTTTTCGAGCAAATTCGGTAATAACTGGTGCTCAATCCATCGTTTATAATTAATAAAGTTCATATCGTCGTGATAATCACCTGTTTTTGAGTCCGGTTTAAAAACTAAGAGGGCATTATTGATAAATCCCATTTCACCACCAGCATGTACTATTATAAGACGTTGACCTTTACCGATTGGACATTTTAAACCTTCGATGGAATCATCTACCCAGGAATGTGGCGTTGTATGCGATGCATGTATATATGTTTCATCTGTATACACAATGGGTCGCCCTGCTCTTCGATACTTTGTTATTGCTCGTATATAAGCACAACGTAAAGATCGTATATCGTATCGTTCCATTAAACATTTACGATTGTCAACGGTTTTCATCCATTTAAAACCAATTTTATTTAATAATCTTCTTAAAGACGTTTCCTTCCCAGAGAAACCAATGGATTCGTCATCTTTAATAATATTACAGATAGCATTGACGGTTGGTCGTCATTTCTCCGTGACATGAAAATTGTGTACAATGCGTCGAATGACTTGTTCCCCACAATTATCGACAGATGATCTTGGTGCGGTTTTCATTCTTTTATTAGAAGTCTTGAACGATTCTATTTCACCACGTTGAATTTCACTCCCTTCTCTAATAATTCTAACGACGGTACTTTTAGGTACTCCAGTTGCTTTCACAACGATATCAAGAACGTTAACTGTAAAGAAATGTAATCGTGAAAAAACTGACAGATGTTAATCGTACAATAATGACATACCTTCATTCATATTTTTATGAAACTGATAAACATTCCAAATAATTTCGCGGGCATCTTGCGATAAGATACGCCGCTTCTTTGCTGGAATGTTTGATGTACTATCAGACGATGTACTCGGATCACCCATTATAAACAACGAACTAAATATTATATTAATACATATTGCTGTGGATTAAAAATACAACTTACTTGTAAATAAAAGGTGCTGAAACGGAAGGAGTTTTGAAAAAAACTGTTTATAATTGATAAAAACGTGCACAAAAATGAGGTTAGAAAACAATAAACAACACATTTTGTGGACGGAACATAATATCTACTTCTCACTCATATCATTATCCATTTCTTTTTAATGCAATATTCGGTTTCTGCGCAGGTGTCTTCGTATTTGGCGTTTGCTCTAGTAAAATTAAACACTTGATATATACAGTTTAGTAATTAAAATACCTTATAAATAACAGAGTTCGCATATTAAACATGGCAAGCTCAGCAGAAAGAGTTCGACGTTACCGAGAACATTTGAAGCAAGATCCAAATAAATATGCTGCATATCTAATTAAGGAGAAAGAAAGAAGCCAGCCTAGAAGAGTCAAATGAAGACGTGCCATGACAACAAATTCAAAGGAAGTCCGCAATAAAATCAAACTAAAGCGACTCCGTCAAAATGAGAGACAACGAAAGTGTCGAGAAAAGAAAAAAATTAAGAAAGATTTACCTATAAGTACGGGTTCTTGTGCTGCCAATCCTATTGGAAGCTATCGTGTTTCAGGAACATTCAAGAAAGCTGTAGTGCGTGTTCGTAAAAACTTACCGGAAAGTCCAAGAAAGAAAGAAGCCATTGTGCGTTACCTTGCCACCAGTTTAAACATCTGTTCCGAATTAATTCCGGCAAAGCCAAAAATTCAGAAAAATCCCCAGCAGATCATCTGCTTGTATCAGAATTTTACGAGAGAGATGACATTAGTCGTCAAGCACCAGGAAAGCGAGATTATATATCCACCATTAATGAGAGTTCATAAGCAACGGCGGCATATGTTCACAACCATAGACGAAGCTCGAGCTATTTTTTGCACAGTATTCAAATATAAATGTTAGCAGAACCAAGTTTTTCGAGTTGCGGCCAAGACATGTCTTGCCCTCATCAAAGATGCCTCACAATGTGTGCGTCTGTAAATATCATGCAAACATGGATTTCATGTTGAAAGCAGTGCCAAACCTAAAGATCAAAGCTGCAGAATTACGCGATTTGTCTGTCTGCAGTCAATATAATGAAGACTGCATGCTGAGTAAGTGTGGTGCCTGTGAAGATAGAGTTGGTGAAGTTTTACTTGGTGCTCTAGATGAAGATGAACTTGCTGTTGAAGTATTTTGGAAAGCTTGGAAAACGGTTGAAGGAAGAGATAAAATTGTAGATGGAAATGAGGGTGATATGTGGCTACTTTAGTGTCAGAAATTACAGATGCATTTCCCAAGTACCTGGCACATTCATACACTCAAAAGTTACAAGATCAACATTTTCAACACAGCCGTGATAATATAGAAGCTGGTGAGGCAATAATACAACTAGACTTTGCAGAGAACTATGATGAAATACAAGCTGCCCATTGGGCAAATGATCAAATTACTCTCTTTACTACTGTTGTATGGTTGGCATCTAACAAGTGTCAGTCTTACGTAATTGCTTCAGATGATATGGTTCATGGGAAATATGCCGTTTGGACCTTTATAAAAATAATTATGCAGTCCCTAAAATCCCAGCACCCACATATTCATAAAGTTCATATATTTTAGATGGTTCATCAGCCCAGTTCAAAAATAAATATAATCTGATGAACGTGTCATTTTTCAAAACTGATTTTGATTTAGACTGTATTTGGTCATTTTTCGCCACATCCCATGGAAAGGGAGCGGTTGATGGCATCGGAGGAACAGTGAAGCGAGCAGTTGCTATAGCAGTCCTAACACGAAAGTACATTGTTCGTAATGCTGAAGAGTTTGTAGCGTGTGCTCGTTCTGTGACCAAGATGATTTCTGTCATTTTAGTTCCCAAATCTGATATTGAAAAGTGTATGGACATGCTAGATAAAAGGTGGGAAAGTATAAATGCCATTCCAAACACACATTCCGTACACCATGTTGTCCCTGTACCAGGAAAGCATGGTGTTTTGAACGTGAGATCAACATTTAGCAGCACGCTATCTGAGATCACCATTAAGAAATATGAACAGCACAAATCAGTTCAATGTGAAGACATGAAGGCTACGGATCAAGAAGTTGTGACTATTGAGGAGTGCATTGAAAAATATGTAGTCGTTCAATATAAATGTAAGTCAGTATACAATAAGTTAGTAGACTTAAACAAACCATTATATTATCTTGGGTACTGTAATTGCGTGAAAGATGGCAAAATGTGCATTCAGTACTTAACAAAAAAGATGGGAAGTTGCCGTATTATGTTTTTCCTACTAATGATGATTTTAACACTGATGTTGGAATAGAACAGATTAAATGCTATTTGCCTATCCCTAAAGAAGTTCGGGAAAATTGTATTTCAAAGATAACAAGTTTTTAAATTTAGTGCTTCCATAACATTGTAATATATCATTGTAATAGCTATACACTGAAATCCGTTACAACGAACTCCACCAAGGGACCGCTAAAATGTTTCATAATAACGAGATTTTCGTTGTAATGGAAATTGTTTGTAATAAAAATAATGCCAATTCATTTGTTTTTTCTTGCTTGAAAGTTTCGCTTGTGGGTTACATAAACTGTATGATAAATGCTGAATTTCTATTTATTTCTGTACAATGTCACAACCGTAACGCATCTGTCACAACCGTAACAACTTTTAATATTTTTTCTAAGGGACCAAGAGAAAAATTTATGAATTCAACTCTAAATAGTTAAATCTATATCTGTTGTGACAATTACATTTTTTCATTTTGGTATTTTTCTTAAGGGGTATAAAACGTGAAATGATACAAAAAATGTGTCACCAATTGTGTCACAACCGTAACAACAGCAAACTAATTTTTTGCAATAAGTACAATAGTAAATGTGAATAAGTAAAGGTTCCATAATTGTACCTTTAGGTGAATGCTAAACCCCAAATATTTTTCATAATGTTTTCATAACACAAAGTAACTGTAATCACCTGGTAAAGGTCACAACAGTAACCAGGATTTGCTCTCAAATAAAATGTTACAAATGCAATTTATGAGATCATCTAGCTAAATTTTGTCAAAAGAAAATTTGTAATATCCGTAAAAAGAACAATCACATAGAGAAAAATTGTTGCTTTAGACAAAGATCTAACGATAAAGAAGCTAGCAATTCTAAAACCATGTTTCTAACACATACCGATGAACACAAGAAAATAAATACAAAATCTTGCTGGATTTTAGATAGTGGGTCAACATCTCACTTCACTAACGATCAAAATCTATTAAAAAATACTGAGAATGCTAATGTAAAAATAAATGTTGCAAAGAATGACCAAGTAATGCATGCTGATTTAAAAGGTACAATTGAAACGAAAGATAGTATTTTTAAAAATGTTCTGCACGTACCCGATTTGGCTAAAAACATATCAGTAAAATTAATCACACAAAATCGTGGTAAACTAAAATTTTTGAAGAATAAGGTTGAAATATATAAAGATCATAAAACAATAATTGAAGGAGCTATAAAAGAAAGTGGCTTGTATGAAATTGAACTTGAGAATAAAGAAAAAGGCTTTAATAATTAGAGAAGTGGATCCCTTACAGAATTGGCATATAAAACTAGGACATCTATCCATTGACAATATAAGAAATTTAATGAAAATGGCAGATGGAATAAAAATTAGCAATTTTGAATTTAAATCTATCTGTGAAGTATGCCTTAAAGCAAAGTAAACAAGAGATTATTTTTCAAGCGATCAAAAAGGAACTTCTAGGCCATTAGAGATACTACATACAAACATCTGTGATGGTTTCAGTGCAAAAGATGTAAAATATTGTGATTGATGCTACCTACTCGATCTCACTGATTGGGCAAAAATGTAAGACATATACTCTATACCATTACCATTTAGTTCCCTAAGTTAAATATAAGTGATCGTGATAATGAATTAATACTTTAACCTATTGGAAATGTATCTGGTAAGTGTATGGTGTTTCCATCTAAGGGTAATTGGGTATGTTTACATTATTCACACAATATGTTAAAATTATGAATTGTTGGTAAATTACAAACCTATCCTATTCAAATCGCGAAAACGTTTTAAAATAGTCTAAAAATGACGTCATATCACGTCATATCCAAACATCTAATTATGTGTTATATCACCAAAAATGACGTCTTTGTGCTGTGACATATTTACGTCATTTGGACGTTGTTGATAAAGTGAATATGACGTAGTGACCGACGAAAAACTGACGTATATTGGCGTGAGTGTGCTCCCTGGGAGGTAAGGTAGTGAATATAATAATACAGTAAAACTTGGTTATAACGTACCAGAACGAACCTTGAAAATTGAGTTGTTACATTGGAAGTGTGTAGTACATTAAAAACCTTCAGCAGCATTCAACAATTTCACCCTCTGCCTAAAGAATTTGGCCAATTGTATTGTATTCACACTTTCCTATGCAAATCATTAAAGTTTGCAAATTCTTTCACCACAATACAGTTTTGGGTTGAATGCCAAGTAAAATTATCAATAAATGGTACATTATAATTTTAAGATGTTTGGGCCCGGAATTTTGATACAATCTAACAGAAGTTGTTAATAACAGAGTACGTTTAAAAAAAAAAACTATTGAAGGCTCCATAAGAATTGTCGGGACTTATTTGGCACTTTAATAAGTGTGTACGTTATGATGGAGTTTTACTGTATAATATGTTAATCTCTCTAGTTCAGAAACATGGTTTAGTAGTAGCTGTATAAAGCTCTTTGTGTAAATTGCTTAAAAAAATACAAATATCTCATTACTCTTCTTATATATCTTCAACAGTAGATAACCACCTAATTATTATTTGGTACCTAATATACCATGGTTATCCGTAAATTAAGGTCTTCAACGAGCTTCCGTCGCGGCCTAGCTTCAACCTGACAGCGCCGTGTTCCTAGTTTGGGGCGGTCAGTCTTGGCGTAGCATCCGTTAACGATGGAAGGGAAAGTCGACGCTCCCACCAAATGCGAATTGTGTTCTGTGATAATATTTCTGTGATTTAAGGGGTCAACCCCTATTGAAATCCATCGCCAGTTGACAAATGTGTATGGAGAAAAGTGAGTTCACAGAAGGCCATACAAACGTGCACGACGAGGCCGGCCGCGGGCGTCCATCATTTGCGGACATGACAGTGACGAAAGTTGAGGCAATTTTCCTTGCGGATCGGCGTGTGACTGTGCGAGAGATTGCCGAACGGTCTCTAATACTACCGTGGACAAGATTTTAACGGACATTTTGAAATATCATCAGGTGGGTGCCGCGGATGCTCACCCATGAACACAAAAAGAAGCGCATCGGCAGTGCTCGCGAGTTTATGCGCCGTTACTGGGAAGAGGGTGAGGAATTCGATTGTAACCGGGGATGAGGCTTGGGTCCACTACTTTACGCCAGAGACTAAGGCACAATCGAAACAATGGTGTTATTCCGGTTCTCCAAGTGGCAAGAAGTTCAAGCAAACGCCGTCAGCGGGGAAGGTGATGGCTTCGGTATTCTACGATAGGAAAGGCGTTCTGCTGGTGCACTACCTGGAAAGAGGTACCACAATCAACGCTGCAAGGTACTGCGAGACGTTAACAAAGCTACGCCGGGCTATACAGAACAAAAGGAGGGGTCGGCTGACAAAGGGAGTTCGTTTGCACCATGACAACGCCCGCCCGTACTACGATGGATCTCATCGCCAAATTCGGGTGGGAATTCATTGACCATCCTCCATACAGCTCTGATTTGGCCCCAGTGAATACTATTTGTTCCCTAACTTGAAACAACACTTGGGGAGAATGAAATTCTCAAGCGACGAAAAGCTGAAGGCAGCTATCGATTCCTTTCTACGCAAGTCGGTTGGAGAGTGGTACGACGAGGGTATGAAAAAGCTTCCGGAGCGACTCCAAAAATGCATCGATCGTGACGGGAACTACATTGAAAAATTAGCTAAAAAGCCAGGCTTTCAGAATCTGTAATTTGTTTTTCAATAAAATGTTTACTACGTGAAAAATCATTGGAGACCTAAATTTATGGACAACCCTCGCACATCAGAAACTAATGAAATTTAAATAATCTTTTTTTTTCTTCAAAACCTAAATGTTCTTTCCTCAAAATTTTACTTTACCAAGGACATGTCGATAGTTTCCTATATTCCGAAACGGAATAAAAATGTTACGTTCATGAGCACCATGCACGACGATAACGGAGTGTGTAACCAAGATCATAAAAAGCCGATTATGATTTTAGATTACAACAAAACTAAAGGTGCTGTAGACACGTTAGACAACATACACATGCAGACGGCAAGCTAAAAGATGGCCAATGACTATTTTACATCATGGACGTTTCGGCTTACAACGCTTATGTTCTGTGGTGCGAAGTAACTCCAACTTGGAATGCTGGAAAACTTACAAAACGGCGACTATTTATTGAAGAACTGGGTAATTCCTTGATCATTCCATTAGTGAAAGAAAATAAAAACGGTTCCCTTGAAGGATTCCTGCAGCTGAAATGGTTATAAAGTAACGTTCTTCAACCAGTAATGCCGAAGTAAGGGAACAATCAACCACAACCAAGCGTAAAAGATGTAATTTTTGTCACTCTTCAAGTGATAATAAAACTAATATGGTATGTTGTAATTGCTCAAAATACCTATGTAAAGCTCATGTATATTACTACTGTAAGACTGTAACAAATAAATGTATATACCAGAGGTGGGGAACCTTTTTACCATTAGAGCCCACATTTAAATTAGGCAGTAATTAGAGAGGCCGCATAAGCTGATATACCTATGAAAGTGACTTTTGTGAAATTATTATAGTTTTTGTATAGGTTTATCAATTTATTGCATTATATAAAAAAAAATTAATATTATGAATATAATATACTTGCAATAATATAAAAATATAAAAAGTTACAATATAAAACATGTTTGTATTCACTAAGTTAGTGACTTTGCATTTGTTTTTTGCTTGAAAGTAATTGTATATTTGGATCAAGCTTTGTAACACGCAGCTTTAATTGATCCTCTAAATGTGCATCTGTAATTTACGTTCTTAAACTTGTTTTAATTTTTGTCATGTTGTCTCGCAGCAGGAAATACTTCCAAAGCAGGAAAGTAAACGGTGTGCATGTTCTCGTAGGCATGTATATTCAACAGTATTTTTCCAGATTTCTATGGGATCCTTTTTAGTCCCCCAAGTCAATTAACTCCATTTGTAGTTCCGTAGGAGCCTCTGATAAATCTACTAAATGTGGTTCAAATGCCAGTTTCATAGCAGTAGTGTGATCGTAAAAATCAGAAAATCTATTAGTATACTCTTCTATTAAAGAATCCAGGACACCTACATATTCATCGAATATTTTATTTTCAGTTCTGCTCATTCAACATTTTTGCTAGCTCCGGGAAGAGTTGTGCAGATATATCCGAGCGAGAGAGCAATGTTTTGAAAAATGATAATTTTTTTTCTAAACGAATGGACCTTTTACCACATTTCATAAATATGCTTCGTTTCACCTTGCAAAATACTTCATCTGATAGATCACATAGTTTACCATGTTCTTGATAAAAGTTTAAAATTTGTCGTTGTAAAGACAAAAGTTTCATCAAAACCTGACCTGTTGATAGCCAGCGGACCTTGCAGTAGTACGGTAGGTCAACACTGTACGTTTCGTCGTCTAAAGTTAGCATCTACCGGAATTCACGATGACGCATTACATTTACACAAATATAGTTGACAATCACAATGGCTCTATCCAGAGTGTCTTGCAAAATGGTAGATTTTGCGCAAAGATTTTGCTGATGCAAAATGCAGTGAAATGATAACAATTTTTTCAAGTTTAAGTTTTCCTTTTTTAATAAAGCAACGAATCCCTCTTTTTTGCCTCTCATGGAAGGTGCGCCATTGGTGCAGACACTCACTAAATTACTGACATTTAAATGTAATTGATTACATACTTCTCTGAAGTTTTCGAAAATATCGGCTCCGCGAGTTCTTTCAGTTCTAGCACGAATAAAAATATAAAACTTGTGCCGAATCTGTTTTATCAATGATTTCATCTAAAGCAATTGAAAAATAAACACCTTCATGTTATGTAATTGTACGAAGTTGGTCTGGTTCAATGCCACTAAATGGTTTGCCTCTTTTTCCAAGCATATGTGCTATGTTGTACGTAACAGTAACTGCAGTGGTATTCTGCTTTACAAAGGCACTAAAAGATGCCTGCTGATGATGCTTCTTATTTTTCAATTTTTGAAGTGCAGCTTGTCGATATTCACCTTCTAGAAGCGAAATATTTATGTTCTTTATGAGACAAACAGTGTTTATATGCATTCGCTTTTTTCAAAGTAGTTGAAACTGTATTGCACAACAAATACATCATTTTATCTTTCACAGAAGTAAAGAAGCCAACTGCCACATTCTACATTAAATGTTCTGTTTTCATCATTTAATTTTCTTCTCTCACTATTTGACATGATGGATAAAAAACGAATATCAAATATCTTTAACAAAGCGTATACTTGGTAGAAATACAATAAAACCGTGTAACTGGTACAAGCATGCACAGTTAACTACAGGTTGCTACAAATCGTCAAGTTGGCACCGCCAACTACGCAACATGCAGGGGAACACTGAGGGATGCGAGGGAGAGATGCCAAAGCCTCGCTCATGCGTGTTACCATTTTGTACTAGGTGCCGTTCTAACATTTGAAATATACAATTGACTATTACCACAAGTAGTCAACTGAAACTTACATTCATACCGGCTTTGTTTAATTCTATTAAATTTCAAATTGTCGTAATATATAATTATATATTAATATAATTAATAATATAATATATAATTATATATTAATTAGCACAAGAGCAACCGAGCTACCTTTTATGAAGTTCGCACAAGAAGCTCATGGAGGCCACAGGTTCCCCACCTCTGGTATACACCCAACTACTACATTTTTCAGATGTTCTTTACGTAACATTTATAATATGTAATAAAAATAAAATAGTGTAATAATACTACATCTTATTTGTTATTATTATTTACTGTTATATCAATTTAACGACAATAAAATGACAACTATAGGCTCCCGGGTCATAATGACCCAAAAGTGAAACCAAAATGTTAACACAATAGGAGGGTTAATGACGCCCACATTTATGAAACAAAAATAAATAAAATGAAGGTGAACCTGGCGCTGCACAGATTTCAGCCAAAGGGTAGCTTCGAATATTAAATACCTTACACAAACAGGTAGTTTTTCATAAATCTTATTACTGTTATACTTAATACCCATTAACGGCCAAGCAGATAAAAAGCTGGAATTTTAAATAAAAATTTATTAACTGTTGTTTAAAATACACAAATTAAGAAAATTTTAAGTTAAAAAAAATTTCTTGTGTGTATTTTTTAAAAAACACTAGGGTGCGTATACGCACGTACCTTTGGCAGAAACCAACAAAAATCAAATTTTTAACAGAAGCATGTAAACAAATACTAAATTATCAATAATATAGTAATAAAAAACAAAAATGGATATAGAAAATAAGTATTGTTTCATGTGATAATTTTCAAAACAATCTGGGTGCAGATGAACAACACATTTTTTACATAGATAAATAGTGTTGCAGCCTACATTTTCTTCTGGTACTATTTACATTCCTAATCCATATGCCAAATGAGAAGATGATGGAATATTGATAGGAAGATAAGCAAGTTCTACTTGTCCACTAAAGTTTAGTAGAGCACGCACTAGATGCGATGTACACTAGAGATTTTCCAGCTATTCACCACCATATTTCTGCCATATATTTATAAATAACGGCCACCACCATTTTTTACCCCATATCCGAATGCGGTAATTTGCGATGCTGTTATCATGCATGTTCACTCCTCCCATGAATTTGTTATACTCGTGTATAACATTGGGCTGAGGTAGACATACATCTTTGCATTCTGTTCTGTTATATTGTTTAGCTTGTGTGAGCGGGAGAACTACACATGTGTTTGTCATCACAGTAACCACAGAATTGTCAATCCATCGCACCACTAAAACTTCCAAGTTAGAGTCAAAAACACAACTGTAAGAACCCCGGTCCTTTTTAGCTAAAATTTTACTTTGTTCGAAGGGACATTTAGCTGTATGATTTTCTCTAACTGTTCCCGTTGCAAAATGTCCTTTACCTTTCAGGGCAGCGAAAAGTGAATATGAAGTAAAAAAGTTGTCAAAAAAGATCCTATGTTACTTGGGATTTTCAACAACTGATAAGAGATCCAAAACAACGCTTGTTCCTAGTGGCACAGAACGATCTGCTTTGTCTGCTTTTCCGCCATAGGGAATAAGCCTGAATAAATATCCAGTATCAGAATATAAACACCAAAGTTTAAATTCAAACTTAACTGGCTTGCCACGAATAAACATTTTGCAGGTGTGATGGCCAAAATAAGGAACCATGTCCTCATCAATAAAAACTCTGCAAAAATTCCAAATTGTGTACATTTTCTGTTGATAATTTCAAAGATAGGTCTTAGTTTTGAAAATTTGTCATTTTTGTTCAGTTTTGAGTTATCAGAGAGATGAATGTTTTGTTTCGTTGATCTAAATTTATTACGGCTCATGGTTTCTCTTACAACTCTTACTTCTTTATCTTTGTTTTTCGACCAATACATATCAGCTTATCAGATAATATAACTCTTTTAAGAATTGGTTCATTCATTCTAAAGTTATGCCTATTTTTCTAAGATGTGTAAGTAGAAGTAAAACTTAAAATACTTTTAATCACTTCACTATCAAAAAATAAAGAAAATATTTCATGACTTACTACCATGCTTTGCTTTTATATTTTCTAAATATTTCTCCGAATCCTATTGCTGGGAGGCAGTGTTATATGTGACTTCTTCTGTTACTTTCAATTCGGCTGAGCACTACGGTTGGGTAATGTAGTTTTCCGACAATCGAGTTTTGCACGCTTGGCTAATTCGCTCAAAGGTATCTTTCCAAATTGTCACTGTCAATATGTTCTTCCAATTATATTGCAAGTTTCTTCAATATTGTTTGCTTCTTCCCTCTCTCTATCGCTTTATTCGAATTATTGGTTCTACCTCATGAGTTCCCGCTATATCTGTCTCCAAAAATTCTTCACTGATAATATTTTTGTCAATATCTTGGTCAGTAACTTCATCTGCCTCGGGTGGCACATAAATGACATCAACAGAATCAGCTTTTTGGCAGTCTATATCTTCGTATAATAAAGCAAGAAGTTCTTTAGTGGTCAACTGTTTTGTCATTTCCCATTTTGTAAACTGGCTAAAACAGAGAATTTAAAGATAATGCCAAGCTACAAAAATAAATATATGCCTTACCTCAGTTTTATCAAATATCAAAAATATAAGCCAACAAAACGTAGAAAATAATAAAGAATAAAAGCTTACGAGTACTTTCAAATAATTATAATTTTACAGTACCAATACTTCATAACGTAAACTTGCACAACACGCACTTATCTTGTCGAAGCGAACGGTAACTCTAAACCACAAACCAGCCACATGACTAGTTTGTGCACCAAACGCTCAAATGATGATACAATAATAACATATTGTATCATGCGCTCAAATCATATTTCAGACTCGTCTCAACTCGCACATACAGCGTTACCACTGCTAGCCAAATCAGGCTACTTCTAGCCCTTTTTGCATAAATTTAGCCCTCTATCCACTTTTTGAAAAATCTAGCCCTTTTTTGAAATAATCCTTTAAATACTAATTCAAAGCGAGTTGATTTTAATAATTTTAAATATTTATTGTGATTGTAGTGAAATTTACAATAGTCCGACTCATATCTGACAGCAGCTGTTTGTACAGGGGTGCAGGAGTACACTAGTTCGTATAGTATTAACAAGTAGTTGCCATAAACTTGAACTGCAAGCCGGTGCAAACCAACTACCACTGTTGTGGGGTGTGCGTGTGTGTGTTTGTTATCAAATATCAGCGTTATGTTAAGGATATCTTTAGGTTACGTTTTAGGTTATGTGTTACGTTATTTGGTTTAAAAATCTGGGAATAGTGAGTACGTACGTACAATCGTGAAGAAGCGAAAAAAAAATGGACAGGTTTGTACATCTTATAATGTTTTTCATATTTTAATATTTTGTTTCAGTAAATTCTAGGTTTGTAACCAGAACACAAATTGTAAAAACAAATTTTGGCAATGGCCCAAATAATAAAAATAATGTTAATATTAGTGCTAGATCAAACATTGTTTATCAAAATAATTCTTCCACGTCTACAAGCCTGTCCACAAGTAAACAGAGAGAAACTCAAGATGATAACCTTTGTCAACGTAGTGCATATAAGGAAGATAGTGATAATGAAGAAACTTCAAGTGATATTACTGAATACAACGATGAGACTGAGATAAATTGTGATAATTAAAGCAGAAAGAGAAAACGAGTAATACATAGTCAAATGTTCACAGAGAAGTGGTCAGTGAAATATACATGGGTGTGCCCGACTAAAGATGCATCAAAAGTACTTTGTAAAGATTGTAATGAAAGTGTAAAATGCACACTATATAATATAAAACGTCATGATGAATCGTCAAAACACATAAAAAATTCGAATAAGATGCGACGTACACCTAAAATTAATGTTGCATTAAATTTTTAAAAACGGATAGGCTAGTTAAAATAGCAGAAATACTATTAATTTTATTTTTAATTGAGCACAATTTACCTTTTCTCTTAATTTACCATCTTTCAAAATTATGTACACATATATTGGCAGATTGCTAAAAAGCTAAAAATTGCAAGAACAAAAGCAACACTTAACTAAACATGCTCTTGCAAAGGAAGCACAGGAAAGAATAAGAAATGATTTGAAGGAAAATAAATATTCCCTAATCATAGACGAAACCACCAATATAGGCACTGACAAATCATTGGCAGTAGTAAGATATTATGGCAATAAAAAAAACAAAATAACTGACAAATTTGTGTCATTAATTAAAATGGGCGAGAGCTGCAGTGCAGAAACTGTATTTAAAAAAATTCAAGAATATTTAGAAAATTCAAATATACCAATTGGGAACATGATAGGATTTGCCGCAGATAATGCAGCTGTTATGATGGGGCACTTATCTGGCGTACAAGCATGCTTTAGGGAAATGTTACCAAATTTATTTGTACTAGGATGTGTGCGTCACTCCATCCGTCTGTGTTCATCTTCTGCTGCCAAGAAATTTAGAAGATGTTGTAAGTAATGTGTATTCCCACTTTACTCAGAGTAGCTGCCGAAAATTAAGCTGACAGAGTACCAAAGTTTTTTAAATTTGAAACCCCACAAACTATTACATCCAGCACAAACACGATGGTTATCTCTTCAGGTAATTAAAAGATCAAATATATGCATATGCTTTATTATTTAATGTTTTCAATATTTTTAGGATGCAGTTGATCGAATGCTGGAAAACTGGGATGCTCTGACTTTATTCTTAAACAGTGAAAGTTACGTAGAAGATTTGGAAAATCATGCATGACATGATATTTTAAAGGGCTAAACAGTGTTTCGTTTTTGTTTTTTAAGTTACATATTGGAAATCGTAAATAAACTAAACTTAGAATTTCAGGCTGAACGTTCACAAATTCATTTACTTTTCATGAAAGTCACTGATCTGTATAGATTAATATTAAGAAATTACATTAAAAAAAATGAGTTCGATGAAGTCTCAAATTTAAGCGAAAAAAAATTTAGCAAATCCAAGAAACTTTTTAAAAATTGAGGATATGCATTTTGGAGCTAAAGTAGACATTATTATACAAAATAATAAAATAGATATAGGGGAATTGCATAACTTTAGACTCTGGTGTCTTGATTTTTATATTGAATGATCCAGTTCTCAATTTTGTGTCAAAATTCAACCCTAAATGTGCAGTATCTGGAGAAATTGTTAGCATTATTGGAGACTATTAAATTCTTTCCCAATTTGGTGAGTGAATGTGACATAGAAGCATTAAATACTGAGTGGCGCTTAATTGCGGACACACAATTTTTGAGGGATTCTTGTGATACTGTATTTGAAGAATTTTGAGAAATTGTATTTAAAATGAAAGACTACGAAGAGGAAATAACGTTTCCTAATATATCAAAGTTTGTTAAAGGGATTTTTACTTTGCCTCATTCATCGGCAGCTGTGGAGAGAATATTTTCTCAGTTAAACTTAATTAAAACAAAACTAAGAAATCGTCTTGACGTGGATACCTGTGATTGCATATTACTTTCCAAGCAATTACTTCATTCTGATACATGCTATTCATTTGTTCCATCAGAATCTTTATTGCAAAGAGGCAGAAGGGTCACTGTTTAATGTTTTTGTTTTTGCAGTAGGGTAAGTCTATAGGTAATGTAGGATGTGCTTTTTCTTTACTTTCAAGTGATATCTGTATCTAGGAATGAAATAAGGAGATGTATTCCTTATTTCCCGAACTTTATAATATTGTTAGTATCTTGTTTATTTCAAGAATTTATTTTCAATTGTTTTTTGATAACTTTACTACATACTTACGGACCTTATGGCTGGTATTTCAGTCTCAGTTTAAGCTAGAGTTCAAGGGTAAACTGTAAATGCCACCACTCCTACCTTTCAGGTTATTAGAGCCAATCAAAAAGCAGACTATTGTTTTACATCATATTTTAGATAGATATTAAAATTCATTTACTTCCTAAAGTTATTATATTAGCTTGGCATTTACTGCCTTCTTAACAAAAATGAAGTCGCGTTTTGTTTTAAAAACATGTCAATAACTTTCTCGAAGAACCCCATTTTTTCTCATATGAACATTTTTTAATCAAACTAACTGACATACATAATAGTTGTCTAATGAGTGAAATAGCGAAATAGGCCCCTTTAACCTTAAAAACAACTACTCTGAAGTTGTGTGGACTGTGGACAGTTTCCATGGTAACCAACGTATGTACAAAAGTAATAATTTAATATTAGATACACCGAAATATACACCTAAACTGATTTAAACACCGTTTAATTTTAAGCTGAAGCTTAATTAAACCAAGAATAATGAGGTTAAACAACAGCTTAAATTGAAACTGAAATACCGTACTTTTAGTCACTTTAGGTGACCTTAATCTATGAATATTGTATGTTGTGTTTTTCTTAAAAATGTATTTTCATTTGTTTTTTATTATACAAATTACGCCAAATCTGGCCCTTTTTTATAGTTATCTAGCCCTTTTTATTGTTTGAAACTAGCCCAAAATAAAAATCTAAACGGGCAACACTGTGCACATAGCCTTAGTACCCATTGCCCGCTAAAGATGCGTATACGCGTCCTGTACATATATTTAGTATATTTTTCTAAGCATACACATTGTTAACTGCCGCAAATGATATTATATTTAGTTTTAAGCCATAATATTCAATTTTGTACATTTGAATTAAGCGCACCCCCTTTTAGTGGACTTTTCTACTTTATTAAGGGATGCTAATCGTCTCGAATACGAGTGGGCAACTGTTGAAAAATGTACTTCGAGGCGTTAATGTCACTTGTACGTCTTATTTCTTATACATAAACTAATAAAGTGTTTCTAATAAAAATTAAAATGGTCCATCGAGACGTATGATCTACCAGTGACAAAACGCATACACAATTGATTAATTATCTTTCAACTCGCTACTAAATCGTCACTCTGATGAACATTTTCAAGCGTGCTACGGAAGTCGCATCAAGCTTCGCACAAGTCCGACCGTTTTGTAGGGTCAGAGACATAACTCCGAAACTTGGACACAACGTTGAAACGAATTGTTGGACAAATCGCCGAAACTAGACACAACACCGAAATGAGCCGTAGGTCACAACTCCGAAAAAGGACACAACGCCGAAATGAGTAGTTGGGCATTTTGCCGAATGTGGACACAAAGTCGAATAGCAAAAATTGACGCTGCATAGATTCGGAAATCGGGCGTCGAACCCGAGGTCTCAATTTTCTCTAAAACGACGACAGCCTCATTTGCAGAAATTCTGATGGGTATAATACCGAAATTTATAATTTGACACATCGCCGAAAGTGGACACAACACCGGAACGTCTTAATGGACATATTGTTGACTGTGGACTCTAAGCCGAAACCTCTCCGCAGATATATTACGAAGTAAATCGGTTTACATCTATCTTTGCCAATTCTCATATCTCTCATTATAAATCTTTCAAAATATTTTTATTTGTTTATTTAATATTTGCAAATAATTATCATAATTTTATTTTTTTTTATGATTGTGAAGCTGAACAGGCTAAATTAGGCCTATTGTGCTAAAGCACTCAGGAACACTTAGGAGGATGGATAGAGGGAGAATGAATTGCCAATAGATGCCTATGGACAGCTACCTTAAATTTTCTCATATCATAAGTGAGAGGAAAACATGAACTAGGGAGATCATTCCAGAGTTTAGAAGCTGTGTAGAAAAATGTGGATTGCGCCCGTTTGGTACGACAAGTGGTGATTTGTACTGCATACTGATGATGTGAATGAGCGAACCGAGTACTTCTCGCAAAGATAGCCCGAGATGGTATCAAAGAATGTTTAATTACTTTCATTAGTTTTCATTATCCGGCCGTATAGTGAAGTAAATTTAAATATATTCTTTCAATGAGTCAGATTGTCGTTGAATGTTTAATAGATGTTTTTTTTAATGATATGACAAATTGGTGACACTAAAATTTGATCTTAGATCGACTCGATTCATTTTTTGATTAATAGTCACCGTATGCGAAAATAGGAAATAAAAAATTAACTAATTCATAATAATGTAATAGTAAAATATTTAAAACAAAGGTTTATTTCTTTATGTGAATTCGGTTACTGTCCAGGTACACATACAGGGTGCGGCATTAGTGCATCGAAGTAGGATATGTCCGTTGTTAAAGGAGATATCAAAAAAAGTTATTTACAAAAATTATAGGCAACTTCAAATTTCACATTATAAAATTATTTTCGTATTTACAGGGTATTACATTTTACCAGAGTGAACCAAACATACTTTTTTTTAAATGGAGCACCCTATATATCATTTCAAATTTAGATTAAGTTCATCTCCCCCATACTTCCAATACAGGGTTTCATTACGTTATACAGGGTATTTCAAAAGTTGTGGTCAATTGTACACGATAATCATTCTCATTTCAACGTCCTGTATACCCTAGGCAGAACAACCTAACAATATTTTTTTCCAGGCATAACTTTTTGACATTGGTGCTATTTCTTTATTATTGCACCAATTGAATGTAGAGCGAGCCAAAACTCGAACACGATTTTGTCATTTTTTCAAATGGATCACCCTGTATTTTATTTTAAAAAGTGAAAATACACTTTATGTTCTTTCATTTTTATTAAGCACTCCCTATAGCTAAAATCGTTAATTTCTGAGATATTTTCAATTTAATATAGTCTGCAAAAATAAAAATTTTCTATTTCGGCTTAGCGCTTTATTACTCTGAGACATTGGAAATATACAGCCGTTTCTTTCTCGCGACAATGGAAATGTAATCTTATTCCAGAAGTTACCAAACGTTTTCAACGAACTCAATTCGGTACTGAATTCAATATTCTGGTATCTCAAATACTTTTCCAGATATTAAATTTCGAAATTATCAAATTTTATCTTTTTGATAAGGCCAGATTTTTTTTATACTTTCGTTACGGCGATATTCGAAGTTCGTTTTTTAAAAAGATGTTGAGGGTTTGGGGTCTAAATACGCAAATAGCCACCTATTATAATAGATTAAATAATGAGGAATTGATTACCACTTTCATCACTTTCTACTAATTATCCCATTAGGTATAAGTGCATTAATAAAATGTGCCAACAACTTATTGTGAATGTGTATGAATACTTTGATCGAGAAAAAAATAATTTCGGCCCTGTTCGTGATGTAATGGCTGCACAACAACGAGCAGCTGAGGCATTGCAAATTTCTCTTCCGACGTTGCGAAAAATAATTGCAAGAAACAAGAATGACATTCCATTAATACAAAACTCATCCCGAACGAACACGAAAAGTGATATAAGTGAAGGATTGCAATGGACAATAAGGGATATAGTGTACGATATGTATTCTGAAAAAAAAAACAGTAAATTTGCGTGATCTACAAAAAGTATTGGAAGCTAAAAAGTTATTAACTGTAAATCAGTAAAATCTTAAAAAACATTGGTTTTAAATACAAAAAAATCTGCAACCGAAGAGCACTTTGCGAAAAAACGCACATAGCGTCATCGAGCGTTTCGTTGTTGAGGGAATATGTGAAGAACATGGAATCGTCAACACGTTTTCCAGTAGTATTGTTAGATGAAACGTGGATATTCGCTAGGGGCTCTCGAAAAACGTCCTGGCAAGACGACACTCCAAAAACTGTGAAAAATCCAGACCAATCGTCAACGGGTAAACGCTATATTGTTTTACATACGGGCAATTCAAACGGTTTTGTGAAAAACAGCAATTTGGTATTTTCAGCTGCAAATTCGAAGTCATCGGATTATCATGACAACATGGACGCCAATTGCAAATTGATATCCCAATGGTGGTCTCGAGAGTACCTACTGGACGTTACAGTCGAGCCGCTTATAATTTCTATCAAAGCAAATGAAGATTGTAGTGATGATTCTGATTTCGAGTTTTAAAGTATCATTACAAAATTATATTTGAAGATTTCAAAAAACCATTACGTACCTAAAACCAAGAAATGTAATTTGTAATGTGTGCTTCTTAGTTCTAATTTTGTTTTGTTTTATTTACAAGAATGTATGTTATGTTCTGCATGTACAATTAATGTCACTATTAGTAAACAATAAAAACTGGTTTATGCATATCAATTCCTTTTTAATTACCAATTAATGATTTCGTTGTTGCACATTTCAAAATAAATGAATTATATTAAGTAATAAACCTCTGCATCCACACACAAAAAAAACTTTGCAACATAGTTAAAATTAAAAATTCGTTCAAAACGTTTTATAACTTCTGGAATAGAATTAAAATTCCATTGTGTTTACCTCTCGCGAGCGGTCTTAAGTCATTGAGCAGGTAATTTACGCTTTCACTTAAGTCGCGTACGTTTCTATTGAAACCCAAACGTTAGAAAGAAACGGCTGTATATTCCCAATGTCTCAAAGTAATAAAGCACTAAGCCGAAATAGAAAATCTTTATTTTTACAGACTATAACAGAAAGAGAGTTTTTTAAAAATTTCTATTATAACAAGTTAGCCGTGACTAATTTTATAAGAATTTTGTCTTAACCGATGTTTTTTGAATTTTTTATAATAATTTGTCACACTTTTATTTGTTCACGGCTAACTTGTTATCATAGAAATTTTTTTAAAAATCTCTTTGTTATTAAATTGAAAATATCTCAGAAATTAACGATTTTAGCTATAGGGAGTGCTTAATAAAAATGAAAGAACATAAAGTGTATTTTCACTTTTTAAAATAAAATACAAGGCGATTCATTTGAAAAAATTGACAAATCATGTGTTCGAGTTTTGGCTCGCTCTATATTCAATTGGCGCAATAATAAAGAAATAATACTTTCTCGTAACACTGTGCTAATGTCAAAACGTTATGCCTGGAAAAAATTATTGTTAGGTTATTCTGTCTAGGTTATACAGGACGTTGAAATGAGAATGATTTTCGTGTGCAATTGACCAAAACTTTTGAAATACCCTGTATAACGTAATGAAACCCTATATTGGAAGTACGGAGGAGATGAGCTTAATCTAAATTTGAAATAATATATAGGGTGTCCCATTTAAAAAAAAAGTATGTTTGGTTCACCCTGGTAATATGTAACACCCTGTAAATATGAAAATAATTTTATAATGTGAAGTGTGAAGTTGCCTATAATTTTTGTAAATAACTTTTTTTGATATTTCCTTTAATAACGGATATATCGTACCTCGACGCACTAATGCCGCACCCTGTATATGAATGTGCATTATTTGAGATTTATACTTTTCCTTTATAGTAACCAATCTACAGTAGAAACAGCAATTCATTTGGTAATTGTAGAAGTAAATATAACTACAGTCCGCACGGCCAAAGAATGCCTGAACGTTGGATGCGCATTCGTCCAACTTCCAGTCTCTTAAGCGCGGCATGTCAGTGGCGTCGGCACCAAAAGCGCGTTCCGTTTATTATCATGTATTACACTAATTAATTATTTATTTCTCTTATTAATTTACGTACGTACTTGTTAATTTAACTTTATTACAATTATTGCAACAAAAAGACAGTGAACCATTTTGTGTACTATGTGAATTTTAAAGCTCATAATACTCAAATTTATTAGACAAATATGTATAAACAACAAATACTTTCACAATACATAGTAAAATAAATAAGTAGTTTTGCGGCGCATGTAATGCTAATGGCATTTGCTTAAATTCTCAATAAAGAAATCCTAATAGTTGACATTCCTTAGTATCATTAACAACAGATTAGCAAATATTGAAAAATGTCGCCGTTTGAGTAACTTTTCCCCAAAGTGTATGGAAATACAATAATTGATTACCTAAGAAATATCATAATTTTTTTAAATCCTGAATAATACTCTTACAATACAGCCTATTCTGTTTCTATAATTAAAAATCGAACTTGTACTTTTTTTATTTTCATAAACGATTAAACTGTTGTGTTCATTTGTAATTCAAATATAAAATTTATTACTTGTCAACATGGTTATTTTTTTATTTTATAAATGTTTAAACTATTACTGTTCATATGTAATTCAAATAAATAAAATATTTTGAAATTTCTTGTGGTTTGGTAATGAATAATTGAAAACGCGACACCGACGCCACTGGTAATGCTTTCAGTCGCTATTGCGTTGAGTGCGGCCGAATGCACGAACATCCATGCGCGACACGAGGCATTCTTTGGCCGCGCGGACTGTAACTGCACAACTTTGTCATGTGGGAAAATACAAACACTCGTTAATAAATAATGCCTGAGAAATATATGCAAGATATTCTGGCTGCATATGATTACCACAGAAGAATTATACAGAATTATATAAGAAGGAAAAGTGGAATTAACTATTAAAGAACTTAAATGGAGATACGTAAACACAACACCACAAATACCATGAGATACGTAAGCACAACACCACAAACACAATACCATGAAAAAGAAAAGTTGGGAGACCGAAACACACATTAGGACAGTACAGAAGCAATTAAAACAGCATGGTAATCACATGGAAGGAAACGAAGATATTAACAAAAGACAAATCGAAATGGAATAGTAAAAGAGTTAATAAATAAAAAAATTAGAAAGATGCACACCTGCAGAATAATTAATTATTAATCTACTAAATTAATTGTATTTATTACACAAATAAAAAAAGAGAATAATTGTGAATCTGTTTATAATTTTGGATTGTAATATAAATAAAGTGTATTATCCTTCAGCAATTAATCACAAAAATTAGAAACGTAAAACCAAAAATTTAAATCATAGTGTAGTCACAGAGCACATAATAAAGAAACGCCATATTATAAGTGTTATTTAACTGTCAACGTCAAACTTTGACCAATAATTATTTTAAGATTTGTGTTATTCTTTGCGAACAGGTATCTTAATTAACATATATAATTTCAAGTCATAATAATAATAATCCTGCTAATAGTGCCAATATTCATAGATTATGCTTCGATACACTTAAAAAATGGCGCAAGGCCATGTAATTTGTACTTCAAAACGTCAAAGGTATCGCCGTGGCATTCCCCTCTGTATACTTAGGTGCTGTGGTGTAGTACATTACTGTAACATCTAGTATGTTGTTTTTATTTTAAGTGGACGTGTATTTACTATTTAATGCCACTTTCTTATTAGTTTTACGACAATTTTAATAAAATTGCCAATTACTATAAATCAAGTTTCCATATATGTTCCATAATTAGGTATATTGTAGTATTACAGCTGTCCAGGCAGTGCTAAACTCGAAAAAGGTAAAATAAGAAAATTTACAGCGAAAGTTGATACCTTACAAAAGATAAAAAAAAGCCAAAAGCCAGAAGTATTTGTGAGAAACACGATTTCTGCAAATACTGGCAGAATGCACCCCTTAATCTTTACCCAATATAAGCAATAAAATTTGCGGTTGTAAATACTACCTGCTTTATTACATTTCTGCGAAACTAATTTTTAAGACACAGGTTTAAGATTATGTATTTTGTTAAGTTCTTCGATAGATGGTTTCATGATAAAATAATAAATTAGCATTTACTATGTGAAATAATTTAATTTAAATAAAAATTCAAAATAGTTTAATATGATCTAGATTCAAGATCTTTGTTTAAAAATATTTAGATCCAGATATTGGATCCTAATTGATAAATTGTATTTACCTAAGAAACAAGATTTACTTTTATCCATTTATTAAAAATCCCACAGTAGGTAAGTATAAAACATAAATCTTAGAAAAAAAATGAATCTTAACTAATACTATTTAATAGGAAAATAGTACCTGAACACTTATAACATCGTCTCAAGATCCTATGGCGATAATGTGCTAATCACCAATTTAAATGTAATTAAAAACAATTGAAAAAAATTTCTGAAATACTGTTAATAACTAATTTGGATTTGCATTTGAAAGTATCGTCTTCAGTACTTTACAAGGGGGAATCAAATATAAACGGTAATTTTCCAATTTCGCTTAGCACGTAATTTCGATCTAGAGGATTCGATGTTCGAGTATTGTTTGGTTTATGAGGAGGGGGGAAACCGGTTGGGGTAGCAGCTGCGCTCGGTGCTGTCCACAGTACAGCCATGACTGAGCGCGAGGTACCGTCGTCTGTTGCACAACGCATCATCATAAAGTTTTTAACCAACGAAGGCGTTAAACCCTCGAAAATTTTCACTCGTTTGAAGGCACAGTTTGGGGATGCTAAACTGTCTCAGAATCGAGTGTATACGTGGGTCAGAGAATTCAGGGATGGGCGAGAACGTGTCGAAAATGAAAGTCATGATCGACGCCCACGAACAAGTCTCACAAATGACAACATCCGTGCTGTTCGAGAGCTTATTGAAGGTGATCGCCGGTTAACTATTGAAGCAATCTCATCAAAAGTGGGTATTAGCTTTGGGAGTGTTCACTCCATCATCACTGATCAACTTGGCTTTAGAAAAATTACTGCTCGCTGGGTTCCAAGGTTGTTGACCGAAAATCAAAAACAGGTCAGGTCGGAGCTCAGTGAAAGACATCTGAATCGATTTCAACAAGAAGGGGAGGTTTTTTGAGGCGTATTGTCACTTGTGATGAGACGTGGGTCCACCATTACACTCCCGAATCAAAAATGGCGAGTAAGGAGTGGCGAAGAAAGGATGAAGGCTGCCCAGTCAAAGCCAAAACCCGTCTCTCAGCCGGAAAAGTGCTTGCAACTGTGTTCTTTGACTCAAGGGGAGTTTTACTCATTGATTTTCTGCACGATCAACGAACAGTAAATGCGGCTTACTATTCTGAGTTGTTACAGTCGACAAAAATCGCGTATCGAAGCAAACGACGGGGTATGCCCATTCGAGACGTCATCATCCTTCACGACAACGCCAGGCCACATACCACAGCTTTGACAAGGGATAAATTGGAAGAAATGCGCTGAGAAACCCTTGAGCACCCTCCTTATAGTCCTGACTTGTCACCCTGTGATTATTTTTGTTTGCGCCCTTGAAAAAATCACTTGGAGGCAAACTATTTGAAAGCAATGAAGAAGTAGAGGAGTATGTGCGCAATTGGCTGACAACTCGCCCTCAAACTTTTTATGAAGAAGGAATATTCAAGCTTCCAAATCGGTGGCAAAAGTGTGTAGAGCTCGGAGGTGACTACATTGAAAAATGTAAAATGTTTAGTTTATGTATACCATTGATCAATAAATTTATTTTACAAAATTACCGTTTATATTTGATTCCCCCTCGTATTTATTGTAGTGAACAACGCTACATGCTATTTTCAGTGAATTGTCGCGCGCTACGTCGTAACCATGCTAGTTTATGAAACAGTTATGTGTCCTTTGCTAATAAATGAACGATAGATTGAATGATAAAGAAAAAACTATGCAGAAAGATGCCGCACATAATCACGGATACACGTTGTCGTGTTATTGGACTATTAGAACGTATCTTAATTTAACACTTGATATCTTCCTGTGTCGTAGTGATGAAAAACATGAAAATACCAGACCCTTGTACCAGTAATACCTACTTACCTACATCATAGATTAAAATTACATTTCTGTACTTGTCCTATCAAAAAGAATTGTTTCAATTTACGGAATAAAACATTTGTTTTGCTACAGATTTGAATCTAAAACATGAAAACGGTATTGACTGATAAGTGAAACTGCTAGGCTCACTTATAGCTAGTCATATGCGTTTCATATGAATATGATAGATGCCGGGCATCAAGCATATATGAAAATCAGGCTAAAGTACTACAATATGTTCAATTCGTTCCAATATTCTGAGGTACATACGACTATAAATAACGTATATAATTACAACTTTAAGTACTTTTAGAAAGAAAGTTCGATTATATGTCCCATCGCGAAGTTTCGGCCTAGTGTCCAATCGACGATATGTCCATTACGCTGTTTGGATGTTGTGTTCACTTTGGCCGATGTGCCCAATTTGAATTGTCGGTATTACGTGCAGTGTAAGAATTTCTGCAAAAGAGGCTGTCGTCGTTTTACAGAAAGTTGATACTTAGGCTTCGACGCCCGATTTCAGATCTATAGAGTCAATTTGTCCACATTCGGCAATATGTCCAACTACTCATTTCGGCGTTGTGTCCCTTTCCGGCGTTGTGTCCAACGGCTGATTTCGGCGATGTGTCCAACAGTTCGTTTCGACGTTGTGTCCAAGTTTCGGCGTTGTGTACATTCGGCGAAGTGTCCAGGTCCCGTTTTGTATATACCTGATCAGCACCCTTACTGTTGCCATCATTAAAGAGTGCGTTCACTATAAATAGAAGGCCAATGGCCTATTTTAGTATTGTAAACCTGTAAACTATTTTAATCCCTTACGCATTTCCTTAAATAACTTGGCTTTTATATAATTTTAAGGCTTTTGTTTGCTATATGAGCGGAACAATTTCAGGTTTTAAGTTGAGTTCGTAGAGCATTACTTTGTTGACTATTATTTACACTTTAAAAATAATTTTCTTTACAAAAATTGATTGCTCGAATGTTGGAAGTTTTATCTGAACCGAAATTAATTATACGCGGCTACCGATGCATTTTCAAAAACGAGATAGGTAGTTAGCATTCCGTTATCGAAACATATTTAGTTACGTTAAAATTAATTCTGGCAATTCTTAATGGTTATTAATCTTCAAAATTCC
This sequence comes from Vesta saturnalis, assembly GCA_036346205.1. Taxonomy (NCBI): domain Eukaryota; kingdom Metazoa; phylum Arthropoda; class Insecta; order Coleoptera; family Lampyridae; genus Vesta; species Vesta saturnalis. Next base: position 1,227,259 of record JARFJB010002041.1, read on the forward strand.
TAAACAAAATCAAACTAAATTTAGATTGGAAACGGTGTAACGTGCCAATTCTTGGCTGTGGTTACCTTAATTTTTGGCTATCGTTAGCTTAATTAAGTTTCGAAATTTGCATTATTATTGATAAATATATTCACATTAAATTAGTATCTTTAAGCATTTCTTTTTTCTTTCTATAATTAAATTTTTTATATCTTGATGTTGAGATATTTTCACTTCAGTACGAACGTCCCTGTGTATAATTCAAATATCTGTTTTACTTGTTGTATGCGCAACGTGAATTGAACACGCTTACGCATTTCCGTTCTGTGCCTTCTGTCGTTTAGTACGTTATCTTTTTTACGTTTTGCATCCTTGTATTAGGGAACAAAGAAAGGGTACGCCCCTACATTAAGGAAGACAACTGGTGACAAAGCTTTAATTTTGGTAAATTTCTCTATCGTTGTAAAGGCGTGGTGTGACGTCACAGGAATGCATAAAATGGCGCATGATAATGCATTGCCATCTCACGAGTATAAATGGAGATACCTTTGTTTGACATAAATCACACATGCTCTTATATATATATATATATATATATATATATATATATATATATATTATATATATATATATATATATATATATATATATATATATATATATATATATATATATATATATATATATATATATATATATACTGCGTTCGTCGTTTAATCTAAATTTCCCTTATTGCCGGTGGAACACAAACGAAAATTACCTTAGGTTAATACATGCTACAGTTCGTTTATTTGTATGTTGAAGGCAGATGAAAGTTATAGTGCCTTCCTGTACGTTTATATTATGGAAATTATAGTGTACCTTACATTATGGTCTACAGTCGTTTATATTTCGTTTATTTGTACGTTGAACACAATTGGAAATTACCTTTACATTATCGTATATTTGCCTTGTGAATTGAAAATGAAAATTCTCAAGCTACAGTTCATTTTAAGACAAGCTTAAAATATTTATTTTGTACAAGAAAGGACTTATCCTTTTAGTGCTGTTAGAATATTAGTTATTTCACCCTATTGTGATTTTGTATTTCTCATATGTTGTTCATTGTAAACCTGGCTTTAAGAAAATACGCTGACTTTATATAAAGCACAAGTTCGTAATTTAGTAGTTGAAAAATGTGTGCACGTTTAGTGTTATTAAATTAGTGAAGAAGACTGGTTTTAATGACAGTTGTACAAGTCTAGTTGCTGTAAAATGATGCAACATGTATCATGTATTATATTTTTTATTTAAAGTACCTAAACTAAAGTGATTAAATCAAATTTCACCAGTGGTTAATTATTTTAACATGGAAGCAGAGCGTGGTTGATTAGTTTTCCTTTTTGTTAGTTCGTGCTGCTGGTGAAAGGAAAGTTTGTTTAAAAAAATTAAAAAAATCGTTTTGGTTGCTGAGTGTTATTGGTCGTCGTTTATCCGCGTTTGTCGTTTGCTGTGTTGAGATAACAATATGACCGAGAAGAAAGACGAATTATTTTTACAAGTTTTTGATGGCTTAAATTATGATAAATGGAAATTTAGGCTGAATCTGTTTTTAGAAATGAATGATTGTCTGGAAGCGATTACTTATGAGTCAAGGCCTGAGACTATTAATGAGGGTTCATGGAAGAAAAAGGAAATCAAAGCAAAAAATTATATTGTAAACAGCATAACAAACACAGCTTGAATTAATTATATCTGAAGATTCGGCAAGAGACATGATTAAGAAATTCGATAAAATTTACCTTATTAAAAACAGTGCTGTAAAATTGTTATGCAAAAGAAAGTTATTGGAACTAAAAATAAAACAGAATCAAAACCCTGTAGAGTTTTTCAATGATTTTGAGAAGAGAATTAACCAACCAAAAAATGCTGGTGAAGTTGTTAGTAATGATGATAAGCTAAATTATTTGTTGCTTGCACTGCCTGAGAGTTTATCCCATGTTGTCAATATAGTTGATTGCCTACTCGATAAAGACAAGTCCGTAGAGTATGAGAAATCAAAATTATTAATGGAATATCAGAAGAAAGTGCCAGTAAAGTGGAAGCAGTAGCTATTATCGCCAGGCTTTTAATTCAATGAGACAGTATCAAGGAAACCGAAGCTTTACAAATTACAACAACAATTTTAAGCAGAATAGCTCGAACACTAGTTATAATCAAACTAATAATGCAAAACCAAATGAGAATTATCAGAATAGAACACAGAATTTTAGCCAAAACTATAATAATCAGAAGAAATGTCATCGCCTTGGATTTGTAGAAGTAATCCCCGAAGTAATCCTAGCAACAGCTATCAAAGGACAAATCAAAATACAAGGATAGCAGGAAATACACAGCTTGAAGAGCGACAGGAAGATAAAGGAGGCAGAAACAGAGAAGAAAGAATCGAGTGTTAGTGAAGCAAATGCTATGTTGCTTTTGGACAGCGGGTGCTCTGATCATATAGTAAACTCAGATCAGTATTTTAGCAAGGTAGTAAGATTGAAAAATGAATTGAATATTAAGGTAGGTGACGGTTTTTCTTTAAAATCTAATATGATTGGAAATATTGTTGTTTATCTTAAAGTAAATAATGAATTTATTAAAACAGAAATTAAAAATGTTTATTATGCACCAAATATGCATCAAAATTTTATGAGTGTGTCTACCATTGTTAGTCAAGGTAATTCTATTGTTTTTGAAAATGATTCAGCAAAAATTTATAATAAAAGAAAAAGTTTAATTGCAGTGGAAAATAAAAAGAATAAGTTGTTTGAAATAAATTCTAAAATTATTAAAGATCAAAATATTAAAAATTTGTCATATGTTTCTTTAACAGGTAAAACTGAAATGTCCAATCAAGAAAAATTGCATCGCATGTTAGGTCATACGAATTTTACAGAATTGAAATATTTATGTGTAGAACAATTAATTGAAGGATTACCTAAAAGTATTGACAATGCTAATTTGAAATGTGTGATTTGTTTAGAAAATAAAATGTGTAATTTAAAGTTTAATAATAATCGAAATAAAGCAAATAGTATTCTTGAAATAGTACGTACGGATGTACAGGGTCCTATAACACAAAATGGGCATAAAGGGGAAAAGTATTTTGTCTCGTTTATTGATGATTTTAGCAAAATCGCAATTGTTTACTGTATTAAAAATAAGAGCGAGGTATTTGACCGGTTTAAGCAATATGTTAACTTTATGCAAAATCAAACTAATAAGAAAATTAAACAAATTTATTGTGACAATGGTAAAGAGTATTTGAACCATAATTTTTATTATTTTGCAAATGAAAACGGTATTTATATTAAAACTTGCCCCCCCTACAGTCATGAATTAAACGGTGTTGCAGACCGCTATAATAGAACAATAATGAATCGAGCCCGATGTTTACTAGCAGAATCAAAAATTGATAAATGTTATTGGCCCGACTGTATTTACACAGCGGCGTATCTTGGTAATAGGCTACTAGCAAATACAAAAATAAAAAAAACTCCAAACGAAATATTTTTTGATACAAAGCCAAATATGCCCAACTTACGTTTATATGGAAGTAAAGCTTTTGTTAAGAGTATCAGAAGAGTGTAGATCTTCAAAACTTAATCCCAAAGCAATCCAAGGTATTCTAATAGGATACACCGATACAGGTTGTACGGTTTTAGTAGACAATAAAGTTATGGTGAGTAGAAATGTACATTTTATTGAGAAAAATGACAAATTTATTAGATGTTCAAATGATGAAGATGAAGATCAAGAATATGACAGAGAAAGAGACGAACAAAACGGTGAAGAAAATGAAGATAGACAAAGTGTTGAGATTAATAAAGAAAATAGAATAACAGGAGAAGTTAGCGAGGAGGTGCCACAGAAGTTAAGACCACAAAGAAGTTTAAAAATGCCAAACAAATTTGATGACCACATTGTTTATGTAAATTGTGCAAATTTAGTAGTACCAGAAAGTTATGATGAAGCAATTAATAGTGATGAGTCGAAAAGGTGGATACAGGCTATGAACAATGAGGTTAAAAGCTTAGAGAGCAACAAAACATGGCAAATAGTTGACATACCTAAAGATAAGAAAATAATAGATGTTAAATGGATTTATAAAATCAAGACCGATGGTACTTTTAAAGCACGAGAAGTAGCTAAAGGGTTTCAACAAGTTTTTCAAGAAAACGAAGAGGTTTACTCACCTGTTGCCCGAATGAACACATTAAAAATTTTATTATCTATAAAGTTGGGACATACATCAAATGGACGTGCAAACAGCATTTTTAAATGGAAAAATTAAAACAGAAACTTACATATACCCCCAGAAGATTACAAAATAAAGAAAAATAAAGTTTGTCTTTTAGATAAAGCATTACATGTCTAAGAGAATTTCCAAGAGATTGGTATGATTGTTTCAATGAATTAATGGTAAGAATGAATTTTCAACGTTCACAATTTGATTATTGTCTGTATTTTAAAGAATTTAATAACAATAAAATTTATATAATTTTGTATCTAGATGACCTTATTTTTGGCAAACAGGAACAAAATATTTCATATGCTAAATCTATTTTAAATAAAATCTTTAGAATGAAAGACCTAGGCATTGTGAATCAATATTTAGGCATAGATATTGACTATGACAAAATTTCAAAAACACTAACTCTTAGTCAAGAAAAATATATTGAAAATTTAGCTAAAAAAATATAACATTGAGTTTTCCCGAAGTTATGATACGCCAATGGAATTAAATTTAAAACTTGAGCCTGCTGAGGTAATCGAAGAAAATTTAAATTATAGAAATTTGATTGGTGCACTTTTGTATATTGCTAATGGAATGAGGCCGGATATTTCTTTTTCAGTTTGAGTCGCTTTCAAAATAGTTACAATTCTACACATTTCAAATATGCATTGGGAGCTCTTAAATATTTGTACCCTACTCGTTCAATTAAACTACTTTATGATTCTCATTATGATGTTGTTAAAGCCTATGTTGATGCAGATTGGGCTTCTGATATTATTGACCGCAAGTCAACTACAGGTATCTTAATTCAAGTTTTTGGAAATTCTATTTTATGGAGATCTCAAAAACAAAAGGTCGTGTCAAGATTGCCTATCAAGGGAATATTAACTGAGTTAGGTATTTTAGTTGATTTTCCAATAAAACTTTTCGAGGACAATACTGGGGCAATTGGTTTGACTAAAAATGGAAAATTCTGTAAAAATTCTAAACATAAGTTACCATTTTGTTCACGAACAAGAAAAGAATAACGTTATTGATGTTAAAAAGATTGATACAAATGATCAGACAGCTGACATTTTAACTAAATCACTTGGTAAAATTAAGTTTCATAAATTTAGAGAGCTGTTAGGTCTTAATGAATAAGTAGTGTAAGATTTATAATCTTTAATGTTTTTTTTGGGATACAAAATCAAGGAGGTGTGTTAGAATATTAGTTATTTCACCCTATTGTGATTTTGTATTTCTCATATGTTGTTCAGTGTAAACCTGGCTTTAAGATAATACGCTGACTATATAAAGCACAAGTTCGTAATTTAATAGTTGAAAGATGTGTGCAGGTTTAGTGTTATTAAGTTAGTGAAGAAGACTGGTTTTAATGACAGTTGTACAAGTCTAGTTGCTGTAAAATGATGCAACATGTATCATGTATTATATTTTTTATTTAAAGTAAACTAAAGTGATTAAATCAAATTTCACCAGTGGTTAATTATTTTAACAAGTGCAGTTTAAGTAAATACATCTGTGTAGTTTTGTTTGATACAGTTATAAAAGAACAGCTGATTTCTGTTCTAAGATAGAAACATTTGAGTTCATAACCTATCATACAGTAATATTTGGTGACATTGGTCAGTATGTTTTATGATTGAATACTGTGTTGATCATATTATATTTTGAATTTTAAGTAGTAGATGATAAGCTTATTTAGTTGTATTGATTTAGTAATTATTTAAAATCGTGAATCGTTACGAGTTTGTGTTCTTTTATGCTGAAATTATTCAGACATTTTGTTTTACTTAAATATACATATAACTACAAAGGAGCGTTTTTTCAAAACTCAACTAAATTAAAAAAGCTATTTTTCAGGAGACATTTTTATTATTAAGAAATTGACTGATGAATTTAAAAAAATGCAGCCATGAAATTAAACTTGTATTAATATACGTATAATATTAATCACAACTGTAGAAAAAATGAAAACTTAACTTTTATATAAAAAAATTGCTACTTTTTGCAAAACTCAACATCATACAAATTTATATGTGAGTTAGGTTGCTAAAAAATATTTTCAATCTCCACATATTCTTTATTTATGTTGTCTTCATCTTTCCCTGTAGTATCTTTTGTTGCTGCCGTTACATCTTCATAGAACTGCTTAGCATGTTCGGGTATATCACACATTCCAGCAGTGATCCAACATTTTGTCTTTTTTTAATATTTACCATATTAAATTTGATAACACTTTTGATTTCTCCTATAAAAGTGTATCTTAACGTTATTTTTCAGAACAGCACATTTCATTAATCCTCCAGCATACATGGTTGAGACGGCAACTTCAACTTTTTTGTCAGTGAGTTTGTATTATATAACTTTTGGCAGTTTGATTTTTAATATTTTATTTGTTTCAGCTTTTAAATCTTTTACAACCCAATTTTTACCATAACGAAAAAGTTGACCAGTTTTATCCAATACTTCACAATAGTTTTTAGGTGATACCTTTTCTTCTAGTTTTCTATATTCTTTTTCGATTCGCCAAATACTCGATCAGCCGGCATATAGCTTGGGCCTCTAATAGGAAATACGTATTTGATTGTTGAAATAAAGTTGGAATGTTCAAGAAAATTAATCACGGTGCCCATTAGGATTGTGTTTTTGTTTTGACTTGCACAAGAATCTGAAAACAACGTCAATATTTGTTTTTCTTCTGGTCTAAAACCGAGTATTTCTTCAAAGTTTTCTTCCAAACGTTACAAAAAATGTTGTAAGAAGCTGGAGACTTCATTTGCTCCTCTACCACTTTCAGTTTCTAGCCATACATAATGGGAAATGCACTTTTTTCCTGTTTTGATTTGTGAATCATAACAGTAAGATTGTACAGCCATACTTGATGAGTAAAAAACATTTCCCCCACAGAAAGTATAGGAAGTGGTTGATTCTGCTGCATGTCAAATACCACTTTAATGGTGTTTGGCGATTCTTCTTTTAAGAGTTGATAAAATTTTATTGCTCAGAGCTGGTGGAGTTTTAATTGTGTTTTAAGGTCTTCCCTTTTGCCTAGGTCTGTGGTCTGTTTAATAGATACAACAAATATTTTACACGTTCAACACGTATCCGTGTGTGGATTGCCAAAACCCAGATTAAAATCCTTATAAAACACTTTTTTAAATTTTGCAAGGAGCATGATTTCTTGCCAGACTGTCTTTTTTTTTATGATTGTGGACCTGAACACACTGTTTCCACATTAATTTATATGTTTTTGCTCTAGAATAATAGCTTTCTCTACACTTGTATGACTCGATATGAGCTTTAATTAAATGACTTATTTCTTTATCTTGTGTTGTTGACTGATATCCTCTGCGACGTTCTTGTGGAATTTCACTAGAATATAAAAAGTATAGAGACAAAATCGCCATCGGTTACACCTGAAATACGTTATATTTTGTTTACGAAATGTTCATAATGACAGTCCCAGTATATTTAAATTAGTAATCCAAAGACTAAAGTAGGGATTTTAATCATAATTAACTAAGTATCATCTTTGATCCCTCGTACTATTGGTTCCCACGACTTCGGCTCGTGTAACAAAAATGTCGCCCACAGCATTAAAAGTCCTACTTTATTCTCCGGATTTATTCGTGTAACATACTATTGCACGTACCTGTGATATTGACAAAAAGCTTTGCACACACTGGAACTATTTCACCATTATTTTCTCTTCGTATTGTATACTTTGTTACTACTGACTTTGGGTTTGGATTATTGCAGTACTTTTTCCAAGGGGCAGGAATAGAGATATTCATGAATTTCAATAGAAAACTATCTTGGTCAACTTTGTTAGCTTGCGAAAAGAAATGTTGACGGAATACTAAAAAAGTAGCTATAATAAGTAGGTAATTTTATATCATTCGTTTAGCGTATAAAGATGTCACTCACAGTGATCAAATTTAAAGCGGGAACACGCGTGAGAACTATAGTATCTAAGCGGATAATAGCCGTCATACGTGCGTTTTTTAAAGCACTTATTTAAAAAAACAAAAGAAAAATACTTCCGTTCTGCATCTCCCGCTCGTAAAGATTTACCCAAACATTCCTTTTTTCCTTTGTAATGCAATACTGTATGTGGACATATCAATACTGGTCGTTCATTTCGCACAGAAAAGTATCTTGTCTCTTTCTTCCTTTTCCGATCTTTGCTGCGATGTTTTAGTTGACATTTTTGTCGTATTCACCGTTTTCATTTTCACTACGTGTGGCTTCCATAACGTCTCGTAAACTACTAATAAAGTAACTGTGACACCGTATCTCTGAAGAAATTCAAGTTTGACTTGTGTGTTGAGTTTTGCAATACCCCAAACATTCCACACGATAATAACGTGCTTCTTGTTTTAATGTATTTTGAGTGCGGTAATCGATGCAGAACACAAAAAAACATATATTTACACGTGTAACACATATTTAGTCATTTTTGTTTTTGTTGAGTTTTGAAAAACTTATTTGTGTATTGTTATTCAGATTACCTATTATGCTAATAAGATACAACTTTTCTCAATTTTTGTTGTATTTTAATTATTAAACCTATAAATTGAGTGGCGCCCCAAAAATAAAACAAATGCTAATACTGATTCATCTACGGATAAATCTCTGCATCCCTCACACCTGAAAATCAATGGGTTTACAATTACCGTAATTTTCATAAGTTTGTACCTCACTGAGCTAGACCGTGACGCAAATATAAAAATCAACACCCCAAATTTTTTATTTCTTATAACGGCGTTGTCGCTAATTAATGAACTGGAAAATTTTGAAAGATTTTTACACTCTATTGCTGATTTATCACTTAACGACATTATTGTTGTAAATATAAATCTGCGCCTAGATCTCATTAAGCCATCATTACCAAAATTTCGGGAGTTATGTATAGAACTAAGATCAAACGATATTTTATCTGATTAAATACTATCTGAGGATAAACTTTTCAATAAATATATTGATGTTATTAGTTTATTGTTGAAAACTGCAACATTGAGTCCTTACACATAGTAGGGACATCTGATGGTGCTATAGCTGTCGGAAATTTGAATGCTAAATTGCCAACATTATCCATTCCTGCCTTTTCTGGAATTTACACTGAATTCCCATCTTATCTAGAAATCTTTACTGTACTCGTGCATAATAATCCAAACTTGACTGATATCGAACGGTTTTTACATCTAAATGCAGTTTCTTATTATTTCTTATTTCTAATATTACACCTTCTGGTGGTAACTATCGCATCGTCCTCGATCTTCTGTGTGAGAGATATAATAATCCCAAACTAATCATACAAAATCATATCAAGGCCATTTTTGACCTGAAACCTCGAAAACTAGCGCAGTCGAGTTACGATGCCTTCATGATACTCTATTTAATAACGTCCGAGCGTTGCAAAAACTAGAAACTGCTATTGACAATTCTGCTATGTTTATCTCCCACAACTTAATGTCTAAACTCGACTAACTGTCTCGAGTTGAACTGTCAAAATACAAACCCAAAGTTTTATTTTAAATTTATCAGAAATTCATGAATTTCTAAAACGACGCTAGAAATCATCCTAAAGTAAAACTACGGTACAAACAAGCCTTTATATCTACAAATAGTAATACTACTTATGCCCAATTTGTAACACAAATCACTTTATAACTCAATGCACTGATTTTTTTGAAGCTCACTAGTAAGCAGCGTTATGACAAAACCTCCGAGCTAAACTTATGAACGAATTGCCTTCGTCACTAAAGGCAAAATCCATGTGATTCTAAATTTAAGTGCAAGCGGTGCAATAAACGGCGCAGCACGCTTCTACATTTTGAATCAGCCAATAAAACTCAACAGACTGTTAACAGCAATCGTGCTGACTACTGAAAATGTTTCCGGTAGCGCAGGCGCAAGCGAGCTCAGTACGCAAACTACGCTTTCTTGCTTTCCTGTTAATTTGCAGCAGGTTTTACTTGCAACTGTCTCTGTAAAAGATACCCATAACCAGTGGCAGGTCGCTAGAGTTATTTTAGATTCGGCTTCCCACGTCCACTTTATTACTGAAAAATTCGCTAATAAGCTAGGCTTGAAACGTCAGCCCGCTAACGCTAAAATACTTGGTTTAAATTCCCATTCTTCTTTTTCTAGCTGGACTGCCTGTCTACAACTGTCGTCTACGTCTAGTGGTTACGCCTTAAACATACAATGTCTAACTATTCCTAAAATAGCAGAACTACCTTTGACATCATTTGATCAAGCTCAAGTGAAGATTCTTAAGAGAATTAAATTTGCCGATATGAATTTTAATAAATCTTTACCCATACATATCCTTATAGGTGCTGGTAATTTATACAAGTTACTATGCATAGGTCAAATTTCTTTGGGGAAAGATAAACCTGTATTGCAAAAAAACATTATTAGGTTGGGTGATATCTGGAAACTGCCCAACGTCACCACAAACCTCGAATACCGTGTGTACTAATTTAGCCATCAATTATCCTAACCCTACTATAAAAAATCTGAACTTTGTGTTAGGTTCGCGGCCCTACAGTCCCCGGCTGTGTCGTAGTGGCGGTGTTACGGCCCAGTTATGTGGGTACTTATAGTTGCCTTGGTGATGGGAAGCGGGCTAATACACTCCCCACCACACACCATTAGTTGAGTTGTTGCTTCACGAACTGCCCTTGTTCGTGTTCGATTTTTGACTTAAGGTAGGTCTTCTGAAACCGGTATTTTTGAGTTTTTCTGGAAGAAAATCTCCTTGTGGGAAAGGTGTAAGGTCATTTTGATGCATCGTGTATGTGTAGAAATTTGATAACGTATGTATCGTGTTTTGAATGTAGATGAAGTTAGTTTGCATGAAAAGATTTTTTTTTAATTAAACCACGTCGTTGTATCTATTTACATGCGGAATTTGTCAATATATGTCTACTGTTTAATTTATTTTGTCGTTTATTTGTGCCAATTGTGTGCCTAACTGGTTACACCTTCTGATAATTGAAATTAGTCTTTGCATATTTTCGAATTTAAGGATCGATTGGAAATTGCGTAATGAGCCAGATCGACCACCAAGTTTCATTTCAGCTTGGAAATATTAATGAAGAACACTACCAACACAGTACTTATTATTTTTATATTCAGCATAAATTACAGTTTTGAAGTAGTAAAGTTTACACATATTAATGAATGTCTAAATACGAGTTTAAAGATAAAATATTAATAAAATATAACGATATTATTGATGATACAAGCACTAACCTCTCTATGTTTAAATTATTCAGCAATTAACGAACATTTTTTTGAGATAACAATTCATTGTTAAACCGATTTCGTTAATTTTATTTAGAGATTTGTATAGGGTGTGTTCAATAAGTTTACGACGACTCGTGTATTTTAGAATTTTTCCTAAGCTTTTGGATCAATTTATTTTGAAGTGTGATTGAATATGAATGATGAATGGTTTTACTGAGTAGGCTGCAATCATGTCTTCCACAGTCAGATAGGATTAATGTACCATCCCACCTGACTATTTATTTTAGCAAAATTTAAGATTGTGGTGGCGCCTAGAGACAATTTTTCCCGGACCAAGCTTAGCGAGTTGTAGATTTATAGTAAGCGTAAGGTGTTTGAAACTACTTTTCAATAATTTTGCTCCTTATATCGACCACGTCACGCGCATTTCCACTATAGCTGGCTTGGCAACCCGCTTATTTCGGTAAGCATACGCGACGCGTGCGGTTTGGACGTGTAACAAAGTTCTCCTATAACTATGCCAATCCGAAGCGTTTGGCCCATTACCAAAACAATTAAAGGCGAGTCCACGTGTCACAGGCAATAGTGCATATTATCATTGAACCCTTTTTTAGATGATGATGGTTTAGTGAGAGTTGGAGGCCGCCTGGCAAATTCCAATTATTCATTTGACAGAAAGTATCCTGATTTACCTCCTAAACAGCATAAGCTCACTAAACTTATTTTTGGATATTTTCATATAACTTTAATGCACTGCGGTGCAAGGCAATTATTGGTTTGCATTCGCGAATACTACTGGCCTATAAATGGTTTAAATAACGCGAAGGACACTTTCTTTGAATGCATTAAATGTTTCAAGGTCAATCCTAAATCTTATAACCCTCTGATGGGCAACTTGCCTTCAATGGGGACAGAAGTTGATAATCCGGTATTTTACAATGTAGGAAATGATTATTCTGGACCGATACTTATAAAAGATCGGAAAACTCGTGGTTATAAATTATTAAAGGACTACATTTGTCTTTTTATATGTATGACAACAAAGGCCATACATCTAGACTTAGTAACAGAGTTAACTACTGATGCTTTCTTAAACGTTCTAAAGCGATTTATCAGTCGCAGAGGAAACCTAATTTAATTACATCTGATAATGCTACTAACTTTGTTGGAGCTTCCAATGAGTTGCGCGAGATGTACCAGTTGATAAACCATAGCGATGATAAAATATCTAATTTTCTGAGTAATCAATGTATTAGGGAAATTTATTACTCCCCGAGCCCCTCATCAAGGAGGTTTATGGGAGAGTGGAGTAAAATCCACCAAAACTCTCTTAAAACGTGTTCTAGGAAACACTTGGTTAACTTATGAAGATTTGCTAACTGTTTTGCTACAAAACGAAGCCGCTCTAAACTGACGACCGCTTTCATACTTATCTAACGACTCCGGAGATTCCAATCCTTTAACTCCTGGCCATTGCTTAATCGGCAAACCTCTGTGCCTTCTACCCGAACCAAACCTTTTGCACCTCAATGATGGAAAATTGTCACTTTATCAACGTGGCCCAAAAATTGTGCAAAATTTTTGGAAAAGATGGAATTTGGAAGTGGTTCCTGAGATGCAACGTATAGTAAAATGGTATAAACATTTACGTCAACTGCTTAAAGTGGGGTCTTCAGTGCTGTTAAGGGAAGATAATTTACCCCCTCTTCAATGGATTCTCGGTCGAGTGCTGGAGCTACACTGCTGTGGATGGAGTTGTTAGGAACGTCACTATTCGTCTTCCAAATGGACATGAGTACAACTAAACGTGCAGTGCATAAAATTTATTCTTCTCCTGAAGTGAGTTAGTAGTTCCAATAGAAATTTATTTTTGTTTCATAAAAATAATCAGTGCTAAGCGCATATTTTTGATTTTGCTGTCTATTACGAGTATTTAATTATTTTTACAAAATGTATCTTACTATTGTTTTTTCTGTGTAACTTGTTGAAATCCTGAGGATTTCAAGGCGTATGTTATTAGTAATGTTATTATATTATGAATCTTATTTTTCACTTCTATGTTGATGTCTTTGTAGCCTAGTATTATTTTATTTGTGCTTTAGTAAACTCTTGTCGATTTGCTTGTTCTATTTGCTAGTTCGGCATCTACTTTTCCATCTTCCGTTATCACACTTCCTAAGAATTCATAAGGTGATACTCTCTCCAAATTCCTTTTTTACATTTTGCATCCCTTCCCCTTTGATCTTCTTTTTGTTTTTCATTCACATCATAGTATTAGGTTTTATTTATGTTTACTTCCATTTTCATAGTTACTATCTCCTCTGTCCAAACGTTAATTAGTTCTTGCATTTTATTCTTGGTGTTAGACAGTAGTATCACGTCATCAGCATATAGGAGGCTGCTTAGTTTAATTGGTACTAGGTTCCTATATCCAATTACGATGTCCAACAGTTTGTGATTTACTTTTATTCTTACGGTAATCCTGTCTATTATAACTATGAATAATAAGAGGCTTAAACTATCACTTTGCTAGATTCCTTTGTTCATTGCCAATTGTATTTTCGCGTTGACTGTTTACTAGGTGCTTCTTATTGCATTTATCAAATTGTTTTCTATCTTCATTTCTCTTTGTATCTTCCAAATTTGCCTCCTATCAACTGTGCCAAAGCGCTTTCAGATCTACAAATGTAAGGTATAGTTCTTCTCCTTCTTCTGCTTTTCTTTCAATCATGTTTCTAATTGTGTAAATATTATTGTTTGTTTGTCTAGATGGTCTGAAAGCCACTTGTTCTTCCCCCAGTTTTGTTTCAATTTGATGCCTTAGCCTTGTTTCTAGGATTGTTGTGTATATCTTGTAACTAGTTTGTGCTAGGCATATTGGTCTATAGTCATCGCATTGCGTCTGTAGACCTTTCTTGTATATTGGTATTATTAGATTGTTTACCCAATCGCTTGGAATTTTCTTCTCATCCCATGCTAGTCCGCAAATGTTCAAAAACCATTCTATTCCTATTCAGCCCATCCATTTTATTATCTCCGGTGAGATACCGTTTTCCCCACAAGCTTTACCAAGTTTAATTTTTTGTATTGCCTCCTCTACTTCTTACTTAATTGTTTGTTCTTAGTTTACTTGTTTCTGAGGTCCATTATCTTCTGTTTCTGTTATGGCGTGGTACATGTTTTTGTAGTTCTTCCATGTTTCTAGGATTTCCTTTGTGTCAGTTTGTAGTTGCCCCTGGTTGTTTTTTATTGCTTTTATATTATTCCCTTTCTCCCCTTTTAATCTCTTTATTCTAGTCCACAAGCTTCTGGTATCTACTCTGCGTAATTCCGTTATCTCTTCTCCCATATGTTTCCATGATTTCTTTTTTGCTGTCTTAATTTTCTCTTCATTTTATATACCTCTTCATCTGCTGTTCCTTTTGTTTGGATATATCGTTTCCATGCTGTTTTCTTCTCCATTACAAAGCTTCTTATATCTTCAGTTCACCAATTTGTCATTCCCGTATGCTTGTTAAGTGTGTTTATCCCACATATTCTTCCTGCTACATTTTTCATTGTTTCTTTGAAAACGACCATCCTACTTAAAGATTCTCCTTTCTTAGTAATTCCTCATTTGTTTCCTTTCGGCATCTTTCCTTATTTTCTGTGCTTTTAAGTTTGTGTATTGCTAGGTTACTATAGTTTCTTATTTCTTGGTGATTATTTAAACTGGTGTGGTACTTTATCGTTACTAATCTGTGTTGTGATCCAATTTCTGCTTCTTTCTTTGCTTCAATAGTTTGTATTGGTCGTGTTAGGTCCTGTGAGTAAGTTATATGGTGTGTTATGCTTATGGCATCGCGCTCTTCTGCTACGAATGTGTATTTGTCCTCTAGTGGTTGATCCCACAGCGTATTTCCTATTAGTAGATCATTTCTTACGCAGAAGTCTATTAATTTTGTACCATTTCTATTTCGGATATTTTCTACACAGCTTCCCATACATCCAATTCCTCAGTGTTGGTCTTTTCCAACTTTACTGTTCCAGTCCCCCATTATTATTGTATTCTGATTTTCCTCTCTCAAATCATCTTGAATTTCTTGTACGTTAGTATAAAAGTCTGTCATTTCTTCTTCTGCCATTCCTTCAACCGGTGCGTAGATTTGTATTATATTGATTGCTTCTTCTAAGTGTATGGTTATGGCTATTATTCGGGAGTTTATTGCCTTGACGCCTGATATTCAATTCTTCGGTGATTATTATTCCTACGCCTTCTTTCAAATTTTTTTCTAACTCTATTCCTGAGTAGTGCAGTATGTGTTTATTTGTTAGATATGTAGTTCCTCCGCCTTTTTTCTTAGTTTCACTGATTCCTAAGATTTATATGTTGTTTCGGTCCATTTCTTCTGTTGCTTCTATTTCTTTCCCTGTTAAGGTTCCTATATTCGTTTTTAATTCCTATTTCCTTGTTGTTTCTTGTATTATTTTTATTCTCATCCTTATTCATGTTATGTTTCATTGCCTGGGTCGTTTTTGCTTGCGAACTGGTTACTGTCTTTAGCGGTTTTTTGGAATTGCGCCAGTACCCCTTTTTATTCTGGTTATTTTCCGTAGCTGTTCTTGTAAGTCCTCTTCAGGGGATCTCTCACTTATTCTTCTTCCACCCGCCTTTTCTTTTGCTGTTTTTTTCCCTCTTCCTACTTACGGTTCTTTTTATATTTCTAGTTGCTCTAGATTGTATTCATCCCCATTATTTTTTTTTATCTCAAACCTTGTGCTCTTATTATATTTCTGTGTTTGATTAATTGTTTTCTAATTACTTGTGTCTCCTTTGAGTATCCTTTCTCTATGTATATGCTTCTTTCTTTCAGGTTTTTAGCTCCTTTCAGGATTTCAATTTTCTTTGTCCATTTACCAAACTACCTGTATAGGTCTAATTCTTCCGTTTTGGTGTGTGCCCACTCTTCTAGCTTCTACTACCTCTTTTTCTATCACTATTTCTATTTCTATGTCCCTTGGCACCACCCTTAGTTTTTCTTACAATTGTAAATTACTCTCCTCTCTATGATCTTCTATGCCGTGTATTATTATGTTTCTTTTATTTATTTCGTTATTCAATTCTTCCAAAGTTCTGGCGTGGTGTGCATTCCTTATTTCTAGGTACCTGTTTTCTTTCTTGAGTTGTTCATTTTCTTTTCTAATTGCGTACATTTCTTTTTGGAGGGTTTCCAACTATTCGTAAGTTACCTTCCTCCAGTTTCTTTTTTATTTCACCTTACATTTTCAGCATTCTATTATTTGCTGTTTCCTCCTTGTACTAGAAAAACTGTTCTACTACTAACTCTGAAAACTACTGTTCAGTTCTTTATTTTCTATAAATTAAAAGAGATGGATTTTAAATAATTTAAAATACTGTCCTGTCTTTTATTTATATTTTAAAAATGTCTTCCTTTATCTGTCCTTGCACTTCACATTTGTTATCATACGACCATTCAAAAGTTCACTCACATATCTCTAGTTCAAATTCTACTTCTGCCTTTTCATGCCTAACTGTAGTCCTACCTTTGCTTTGTTTACTATTATCCATCCCTTTTTACTTCCTTCCTTTAGTGCTTGAGCACTCTAATTTAAATATTCACTATTTTACTGGTGTTTTGCCTGAATTTGAGGAACCTCAATTTCACTTCACTTCTCCTGTCTGCCAGGACCGGACTTCAAAGTTTATAAATTTAAAAATGCACAATTTTGCACCCTAAAAACGGTGCGCTGCTGGTTATTATTTTTGTTTTATTTTGCAATTACATAAAAAAGTATTAGTTTGGTTTTTTTAATTTTGTAAGTTTTTAAAATTGGAAGCAACGAATTTTTTTTAATGTTCTAAGCCCCTAAAATTCTCCCCCACTGGTCGGATTTGCTCATTAACGAACAAGACCGAGATTTTCTGGCAAAGAATTTTTGTACCAAATTTCATACACACACAGACACGAATCTTTTTTTTAATAATTTTTTTTTTCTAAAAATGTGTTTTCTGTGTTGTTAGGCCATAAAACATCGAGAAATTAACAAACATTTTTGACAATTTAAACCGCTTACTTAGCTTTGTACGTAAGTATATGAAAAAGCAATATTTACTTATGGGGAAAAAATGATATTTATCAGCGTTTTTGTTAGTAAAATTGTTACAACCATATGCAATACACACCATTCTTTTAAAAAGTACGTAATGATCTATAAAAAGTACAACCATAAATTAAATACCCTGTTTTAAAGTTAAACACTAAATGCAGACATTAGTCTTCATTGCCGACTACACTTGAGTATTGTGAAAGAGTAGGTCAAGACGTTTCTATATTATTCCTATATCATTGGTTGGGATCCACCTGAACCACCAAACGAAATGTAACAAAAAAGATTTGTACTTTACCTTAAAGTTACAAAAAAGTTAAAATTAATGATTTTATTAAAGATTTATGAACTACAGAAAAATGTGAATATTTTCCTTCTTCTGTAATACTTATTACTAATCATTTCTTTAAGGCAATGTCACTTGCATATTGTATGACCAACACTACACGTTTTATGTTTATCGTAAAATTCAATAACAGCATATTAGACAGCGGTGACCTCTTTTATTAATCTTTTGAAGCGCCCCTTTTAAGCAGATAAAGCTAAATCAACTCTTCTTAAATATTAAATCTTAAATGACAAACGCTAAATATTAAATGTCTTGTCACGTACATCTACTTTATAAAAGTATATGGTCACGTCGTGTACATACTTTACCATATAACCTATTAAATGGCCAAAATGGAGAAACAAATATAATAAGAGTTGTCAATTACATACAATTTATTGGCACAAAAATGCAGGTGGCGACCTGCTGGAACACAATGTGTACTATGTCTAATTTATTAGGTAAGTAGGTAATACAGAAACATGCATCCGCCATAACCATAAAGAAATGATTAAGTATTATACCATTAACTTAATTTAGTGGAACGATAATCCTTAGAATATAAAATATTTTATATTCTAAGCAATAATCAAACTAAAAGTAAGGTCAATTGATCAATCAAAATACGATCTTACAAAAAAATTGGACATTGCACATTTAAAAAAAAAATGAGTGTTCACCATATCACATGTTAATTTTAATTGGTTTAGTTGTTATGACCATTCATTAGATGGAAAAAATGATATACATATAACAGTAAAATTAATTATTAAAAAGTATTATGACGATTTGTATCGGAATTTCCAGAATACCACTAGATGTCAGCACAAGAAATATATATATATATATATATATATATATATATATATATATATATATATATATATATATATATATATCTATATATATATAGGTATATATGACAGATTTTTAAAATCGGTACATACTAATAATCTCATTTTTAACATCCAATTTATTTATAACAATATCAGTTATTTATAAGTGGCTTCGATAACCAAATTACAGTCTCGACTCTTTTGATGCAGTGAAATCTGTCGGCTAAAAACGATCCTCTGCAATTAATCAAACTTTTCACACTTGATTTGGGCACTGCCTACTGCTAGCTAATTCGTTTCTTATTGAAAATTATTGATATAATTAATTTGTAAAACATCCAAAACGAAGTTTTGTTGACCCGGTCTCCGTTCTGATAATCGTTTACAGTTGTACAATATATTCTTATCACATGACTACCCACACTCGGTGGACTTTACATACCAGAATAAGTGCGAACAGACCTTAAACGAAATTCGACTTTATTTATACGAGTGGATGGGGATTTTAAGACCTTTAGGATGCTAAATCCCGAAATATTCGAACAATAATTTTATTTAAATTTGACAGCACGGCTTAAATTTGAAAATAACCTAGAAACATTGACGATGTTTTGTTGGTATTCAAAATTACTAACTATATGAACCAATAACGACATACGTTTTTAAAATCTTAAATCATGCATTACTAAAAGATGAGTCATACGACACCTCTCGCCGGCCCGACCATAATTGACAACTCTTATTATATTTATTATAAGTTTTTGTTATGAACGAATAATAATAATAATAATAATCAGTTCTACATACATAAAGACAAAGTTTACATCGATTGGGGCTTGAACCTTGGTGGCGCAGTTGGTTAGCGCGGTACTCTAGCAAAGTACAGGTCGTAGGTTCGGATCCTACTCGAGGTAAACTTTTTATTATGTATTTAATAAAATTAATAATAATTCTTATTATATTTGTTTCTCTATGGTGTAAACCCACCTTTAGTTGAAATTTTAATTAATTATAACATCCAAGAGACAGGTTTTGTGTGTCGGTCAAAACCAAAATCTCAAGCCAGAGGCAAGAGTTTTTGTTGAGGGCTGTTATCCAATAGTAACAACTTTTAGATAAAATTTTACCTGCAAAAAAGTGGTTCGTAGGTGTATTCGATAAGACGATTTCCTAAATAAAGTTTGTTGAAAGTGCTAGAATACTGTTTTTTCCATAATGATGATGTATAAAGTATTAAAAATATATGCTAATATGGGATTTATTCTATACTAGCCTTTCCACCGGAAAGTTTTGCTTTAAAATTAAATTTAATGATGATAATGAAACACATAATAAATTAAATACAAACATATATATGTAAATGGACAACAATATTAGCGTTGGCTGCTAGAGTTTTTCAACAAAATATAGGATATTCTGTATGTTTGTTAATTTCAAACTAAATATCTGTCAAATTTTTTCGCTATTTTTTGCCCTAAGGCACTATAATCAGTACATGATTTAAATTTTGGAAGTCATGATTGGTGCAATATTATGCACGATTCCAGGGATACAAACTGTCACTAAACTATTTTCTTTTAAACCTGTTTGATACATTTTACGTACTAATATTAATAATTTTATTGAAACTAAATTTTTATTTCCCTTCCTTAAGGTCTTCTAGTAAAAAAACAAGCATAACCTTCAAATACAGCTTTAACAACAAGTGGGTTTACACCGACACCTAACACCACTTTGTCATTTGGCGCGACGTTGTAAATCTGGTTTTAGAAACAACAAAAAAATAAATAAATAAATCAAAACCTTTAATAAAAAGTAAAAAAAACCCTTTACTAACTAGAAAAGAGCTGATGATCTTCAAATGGCTGAACATATTTTCTTGAACTCAACTCACCTTTCAAACAAAAGAAACTACATCAAAATCGGTTCCTCTGTTTGGGAGCTACGATGCCACGTTAAACTTATAACACCCCTCTTTATTCATGGTGGGTTAACACGTTGACTGAGTTACATATCCCCGGCCGCTTGTTCGGTGTATTACCCCTGTGCGGCAGCGAATTTCGACAGTTATCCTTCCCGTGCGGATGTTGTAGAATTGTTATTTCTCAACGTATTTTAATGTTACAGGTAGCGATTTATTCGTATTTACGTTCTTGAAGTGATAATAGTGATAATATTGTACATGCCTCCGGAGATATGTACCGCACAGAGTTAATAAGCTATTACTTTTGTGCGGCACATGCCTTCAGGGATATGTACATGTTTCACGCCTCACTTCGGCACGGAGCTGCAGTAAGCGCGTACGGACTTGCACGAACTTGCCGTCTGTGTCGTCAGCGCGTCGTATCAGTCAGTCTGTTGTTGTCAAAGGTGCAGTATTGTCCTGATTGTTTTCGATCGTGCATTATATTATTATATTATTGATATCTGTTGAAGAAAATGAGTGAGAGAAGTAGGAAAATATTGCAGCTGGCAAAGCAAGAAAAAATAATTGGAGAAAAGTGTATTATATTATTGACGGAAGAAATTAAAGTTACAAGACCGTGTCTGCGAAAAGCAACAAATTCTAGCAATCATAAATACGAAGCACTTTCTGAAATTTCAAATAATTCGGATAATGTAGAAAAAAATAATTTAGAAGCAGAAAATCAGCAAAATTTCCAACACGAAAAGGAAAATGAAAATAACCATGGTAATGGTGCAATTTACTAGGATTCCTAAAAGCAGGTCAGTTAACGTAATGAAACAATATATTGAACCAAGCGAAGATTTAGAAAACTACTTACTTGCCAGTGATCCATATGACACAGATGACTCTATAAAAGATAAAACATACAATATTTCATCTTCTGAAACTTCAAGTGAAAACGAAGAATCTAATTTTGATGAAACAGGTGCTGATAACTCAGAGGAGGTTTCAGCAGATAATTATGGCAGTGTTGAATGGGATGAAGTTAAATTATCGAGTTACGAATTTCCCATGTACGATGAAAGTTCTACGGTAAATATAAATTTTGACGAACTTGTGAATGGCAAACCTGGAGATGTTTTCAAATATTTTGTGAATCGAGAAGATTTAGACCTAATAGTGGCGCAAACTAATATTTATGCAAGTCAACAATTAAACCGGGGATATTCAGGTACTTCAAGAATCAAACGCTGGACGGATACCGATGCAAACAAAATTTGTAAATTCTTTGGAATTTGCATTATTATGGGTTTAACTTCAATTCCTGCTATAAACATGTATTGGTCAAAAGATCCTGCATATCGCAATCAATTTGTTTCCAAATGCATGCCAAGAGACAGATTTCTATTATTACTGAAATTTATACATTTTGAAAACAATGAAAATACAAATGAAGAAAATAGGCTTTATAAAATTAGCCCTCTAGTTACAATTTTGCTACAAAATTTTCAAGCTGTTTGTAATCCAGGTAGAGTACTAGTAATTGACGAGTCGATGGTCCCTTTCCGTGGAAGATTACATTTCTGACAGTATATACCAAACAAATCTCACAAATATGAGGTAAAACTATATAAGCTCTGCACACCCGAAGGATATACGTACAACATCAAGGTATACACTGGGAAAGGCGGCACAAACGCTGATTTGGGGCATTCCCAATCCATTGTTTTATAGCTTTTACAGCAAATAGAACCAAAAGAAGGCAGAATACTGTTTGCAGATAACTTCTACTCAGATATTGATTTGTCTCAAAAATTGTATGGAACAAAAATATTGTACTGTGGAACTCTAAGGTCCAATAGAAAGGGAATACCAAAGAAAAAAATAATGTGAAAATAATAAAATGGAAGACAAGCGCCAAGTTTTAATGATTTCTACAATTCCGACACACGATGACAAAATTAAAAATACAGATAATCAGCATTGTATAACTTATCGTGACATTATGTAATTTTTTTGAATTCTAGGTAAACACACTCGTAAAGGAGAGGACATTTTAAAACCACAATGCATCATTGACTATAATCAAAGCAGGAAAGGCATTGATTTGAGCGATCAGATGTCTTCATACCATTCTGTTACATGCAAAAGCCTTAAATGGTAAAGGTAAGCTGGTATAAAATTATTGGGAAATTATTTCAATAAAATGTGAATATCCTGAACAAAAATATTTATTATAGGAAAGTTGCGTTGGGGTTACTATTGGGTACAGCCGTAGTCAATTCCTGGATAATTTTTAACAAAATATCAAAGACAGAACTGGGAACAACAGAGTTCCAAAGACAATTAGCAGATGACTTAACAATGATACAAGAAGAAGGCGAATTAAGGAAGGATGCTAATCAAGCAAGGAAAAAAATACACAAGTTTATAAAACCTGAAGGGCCGGGGGGAAAGAAGCGAAAAGTGTGCAAAGGATGTTACTCAAAACTTACAAAAACATTAAACAGCAGAGAGGCCAACAAGAAAGTAAGACGCATAATAAGTTATTGCCAAGATTGTCCCAATACGCCCGGTTTCTGTTTGACATGTTTCAATGAACATCATACTTGAAATAAAGTTTAGTTTTAATTTTCCTGTTCCCCATTATACTCAAAATATGTATTAAATTAAAGCGTTGATTGAAAAATTAGTAAAGATGCGCAACGCGTGTACACTAAACCGTACCGAAGATAGGGGCTGACATGTAGATGATGCCAGTGTAATGAGAGGGTCTGAGATTTTAAAAAGGAGAGGGGACACTCGCGTGTGACTTCAAATCTCAAATCCTCACAGACCCCGAAGCGGGTTCTGATGTGATGGACGTATGCTATGTACTGGTTCATTATTGATTCTCTAATTGAACGTTTCGTATTTCAGACCCGCGGTACTCTCTACCATCCTTATTAGATAAATATTGAAGGATAATGACAATACAAATATAAATAATTAAAAATAAGAAGTTTTATATTAGATTTCGAGAAGGAAATATGTAAGTATGTGATGAATACCTTCATTACAAAGCTTTTATGTGTATGAGTGTATGTAGATTTAGAATTTACAGTGTAATAACGTAAATACTGTTATAAAATGACTACTGCCAACCACACTTGTGTCTACATAAAATGTGGTAAAAGTTAAAAAAAAACCGGACGGTTTTAGTTTCTTCCGATTTCCGGTTAAAGATGAAGGGCGCGTTAAAGTGTGGCAAAAACATTGTGGAAATAGTTTAATAGCGTTAATGGATTCCGCTGATTTAAAAAATAAATTAATATGCGAAAGACATTTTGAAGAGAAATATGCTTTCAAAAGTGGCAACCGGAAACGGCTTCGAAAATATGCTATACCTGCTAAGTACCAGGAAGTACAAGGTATGTAGGTACTATTTATTTATATGAACATATATTATGACACGTCGTCATCTTTTAATAATTGTAAACAAGGTATTTTCTTTGGAGACATGTTTACATCGTCAAGATGTTTTCTTTGCATAATTATGTAGTTACTGAAATAATAAAATTTTAAATAAGAAAAAAATCTCAGTGGCTACAGAATTAGAACGACAGCGACTTGTCCTTATTTATTTATTATCTTAATTATCTAGCATTTAATTGAGAATCACCGCTTTAATTTTTTAGAAAACGTATTTATGCAACCACAAAGTCCAATCAAGATATCACCTAGCAAATCACCCACAATATCTTCACCGTGCAAACTGTACTCAAATAGAAGAATGTCAGTTAGTCGAAGTACTTCACCAACTGCATCTACGTCTACAGATGTGTCTTCTGTTTTAAGTGACTGTATTATTAACATGCCTTCGACATCTAAAAAACCATCAATTCGTCATACATCCAGCCGAAAGAAATTAATAGCTCAGATAAATACCCTTAAGAAAAACTTAAAAGCAACTTATTCCAAAATGCTGAGATTAAAAAAATATAAGTGCAAAGAAAAATCACCCGATGAGGTGTTTCTGGAAAAAGTATTGCAGAATAAATCCCAATCTCTAAAGACTTTAGTAAAAATGCAATGTTTTCACAAACCTAGATCAGTTTATAGTCCACAAGAAAAACAAATTGCTCTTTCATTTTACTTTAAATCACCCACTTTATATAAATATATGATTTCAAAACACCAAATAATTTTACTGTCGGTCCGTCTTATACAAAACTAGATTAAAGTCATGCGTTTAAGAACAGGCGTAAACAATAATTTAGTTAAAAAATTAGCTTGCAGAGTAAAGAGTATGTCCCATTACAAAAAGCAAATAGCACTACTACACGATGAAATCACTTTAAAGAAACATTTAGATTATAATGTTAGTGAAGATATGATTGAAGGATTCGAAGACTTGGGAGCACTGGGAAGACACGCAAAACTTGGTAATACCGCACTTGTATTTTATGTCAGAGGAATTCTACACGATTGGAAAGTGCCTTATTGTTATTATATTTCGTCCGGTCCGGTGAAAGGGCACATTTTACAGAAACTAATAATATCCGTTTTAAAATCATTAATCGAGTTAACTTTGGAACCAAGGATAATCGTTAATGATCAAGGAACGGATAACAGAAATGCGGCAAAATTATTAGGCTGCAACAAAAACCAACCTTACATAGAAATAGACACCAAAAAAATTTATATTTGCTTTGATATTCCACATCTTTTAAAAAGTTTGTGCAATAATTTCAGCAACTTGGCATTACAATTTGTAATTGATGGTAACAAAATATCCTGGGACGATTTTATGAAAACATATCGGATGGATCAACAGAGTTGCACAACAAGAGCAGTGCTTAAAATTACAGAAGCTCACATAAACCCAACGACTTTTCAAAAAATGCGTGTTAAATATGCAGCCCAAGTATTTTCACACACTGTAGCATCTACCATTCGTAAGGTCGTTTCAACAGGTCAGTTACTATCAGATACCGCTGAAAATACGGCCAGTTTTATTAATACAATAAATACACTATTTGATTCCTTAAATAGCCGGATTTTGAAGAATCCAAATCCAAACAGACGGCCTCTCTCAACATATAATTCCCGCATAGAAGATAATTTAAAACATGGTTTGGAATATTTTAAAAAAATTGATGTATTTGAAGGAAATAAAAAACGGAACAACATTTATTGCCTGGAAGGTTTTCAATGGTCACTTAAAGCAGTGCTTTCTTTGTGGGCTGACTTAAGAGAGGAAGGAGTCCATTATTTATTAACTTGGTTTCTAAACCAAGATCCCTTGGAAAACTTTTTTTCGGTCATTCGTGGTAGAGGAGGCTACAATCCCACTCCTAGCGTAAAACAATTTAGAAATTGCAATGCAACATAACATCAACATTCGTATGCAGCCATCCATTGACAGTGGAAATTGTGAATCCCAACAAGGATATCATCTGAGCTGAGATGATCAAGAAGAAATTATTGCATCTGATAATGAGGAAAGTTTGGCCATCACAGAAAATCCTGTTCCAGTTCAGCTACAAACAGAACGACCGGTAGGTGAAGTTTCTACATCAACTTCATGTATTCAAGTTAAACCTGTACTAGAATCATGTACAAATGATTACGTACCTGGATTTTTATTAAACAAAATTTTATTAAAATACAATTGTGGAAAGGTGCGAGCGATATCTCAGTTCGACTAATAAATTAAACTGCAAAGATCAATTATTTATTCTTCATAAAGATTACGGAACTTCTCTTAATAAATCATTTTTAAACTATCCATCAAAGCTCATCTGCAAACTAACATCAGATTTACTTCAAGAATTTAATACATCTTTTGAAAAGAACAAGATAGAAATTGCCATATTTGCTAAAATTGATAATGACTTAAGATCGTATTTACAGAACAATCAAAATTGGCAATTTTTAGTTGACAATTCAGACTGTAAACAACATTAGAATCTGTTTTTGAGATTACTTACAAAAATAAAACTCTATAGAAATATGAAATGGTTTACCGAGTCGAAAAGTTTAAGAAAAGTGGAAAATAGTGGGAAATTTAAGCTTCATAGAAAAATTAAAATATTGGCACCATAAACAATTTGTATCTTTTTTGAATAGTTAGTCTATTGCGTTCTTATTTTTCTTTTTTAGTATTAAAATAAGCAGTCTTATATTAAATGTTCACCTTTTTATTTAAATCTAAAACTATTAAGCTTACACAGCCGCTTTAGCAGTTAGATTTTTCTAATAAAACTATGACCAAATCAAATATGTAATGCTTAATATCGTTGACTGAAAATTACTAATTTTCAATCAACGTTAATATGTACCACCTCATAATACATGTACGTAGATGCAGATCCGTTACTGATTCCAATTAACAAAAATGGAAGCAGCAAAAAATCATAAGCAATGTGTCTGTTAGCATTTCTCTTCAATCAATGGAATCAGTACCTATAGCTATCCACCAATCATACTTTATATCACGCCTGCAATTTGTTTTGATAATGGATGGGCGGTTGCCAATTTATTAATTATTTTGACAAAATTTTAAGCCAACTTTAATGTAACTAAAAAATTTTCTTATGGGAAATTTCAAAAATCGTAAATATTAACAAAAGAACAAAAAATAATACCAAGAAATAATACACCGCTAAATATAGTCGTTTTTTTTTAAATTACTACGGATAGGGAACTCCTTCAAATTGCTGTAGCCAATGGTAAAATGGGTCTAACTTGCAAACAATAAGAAATAGTGTCATATGGAAACATTTCAGGCGAAAGTAGTATTTACGACTACAGCATTATGATGCAATTTTCTTGATTGAATAAGCATAATGTCAATCAACGGTTTAAAATAAAATAATGCTTATCTCGTTCTTGAACTTCGGTCTTCCCGACTGATTACGAATTGTAGTTCAGTAAAATAACGTGGGGTCACTACTTTACAAGCACAGCTTCTTCCATAAGAGGTACGAGTGCAACGAAGAGTAGAAGGAGTGCGATATAAGGTACGTTTCTATCCATAAGCGTTGCGCATCTTTACTAATTTTTCAATCAATGATTAAAGTAATAAAGTTGAGTAAAATTGGTCCTGTAATTTTCGGCGCCCTCTGTCAACGTAAACATGTACGGATCCAACATAAGATAATTATTTGTATGTTTTATGACAAATAACAATAAAAAGTATATACACTTCCACATGCTTGAATATAGAGGTGAACGACGTCAACTTCGGGTACATATCTCCGACGATAAGTACCGCACAAAAATAATCGACAAATATATATCCCCGGGGATATGTAACGCAGTCAGAGACAAAGTACCAAATTTACTTGCCGCAGTCAACATATTAAAAACCAGTGATTTAAGAAGCTTGTCTTAACCCACTCAATAAAAGTTTGATATTCATGGATATTTGGAGATTGTGAATGTTTTATGCAGATTTTCATACATATAACACCAGATCACGTAATAAAATTAGAAATGAGACTACAAATTCAAGTATAGTGTACAAATATTTTAAAACAATACAGATGTATAACCACTTATCAAATGAGGTAAAAAAAGCCTCTAAGTCAACATTTAGAAACAAAATTTGTAAGTATTTTGAAACATTTGCTTTTTACTCCACTCAAGAGTTTTTTGACACATCTCACAAAATTATATAGTGTAATTTAGTCACATATTAACATCACCTGTTAGTATATTTTGTTTTATTATGTGAGTTAAATAGTATATTTACTTCTATTACTATTCCTCAATATGCTTATTGTACTATATTTTATGTGTTTTATATAATGTATTTACTTCTACACCATTTGGTTAAGAATAAAATATCTATCTATCTATCTTTATACCACATAACCTCTTTTACTTATATTTTGTGAACCTCGAAGTGATTAATTGCCTTTTGAATCATAATTAATTTAACTTTCTGAATTTCCACCTTCCAGACTTTAGATTTCTCTTATTATTAAAAATCAACATGTTAACTGCGGTGCTTAAAACCACAATGCATCATAAGTCTGCCAAATGCTCAAGCAACACAATGCGACATCCTTTACTGGAGATTACTTTTCATACTATTTAATATCTATTGGTATAAATTTCAATTGATGCAAATGTTTGCTACAATTTGCTCTTATCAGAGGTTGTACTGAAATGATATTAACACATATTGGTCTCAGAGAACAATCTACAGAAATCAAAAATAAAAAAGTTCATGTCTCTCACAACTGATGTCGCGGTCAACACATTATAATGTCACTACATGACGAAATTGATTGCAAAAAACCTACCATTTGCACACTTCTTTCTAATTGTTGTGGAAGCGCAAAAGAAGTAACACTGGACTGTCCAAATGGCCAAGCTCCTGCTTGTAATACATGTATGTTGAAAGTAATACCAAGTTCTATATTATCGCTTTTAAGAAAAGTACTAAACCGATTATTTAAATCACCACTTAATGACATGTCGGTAAACATACGATGAAGTTTATTCGTAAATTCATAACCACAAGCTTGTTTTAATCTAAAATTTCAATTCTAAATAATACAGTATGAATATGAAATAATTACCTATTGATCATTGCTTCCTCCGCATCCATACTTTGTGTTTGTTGATGTATTAAACGTTTAGCTAACATGCGGGAATAAAACTTTTGAAAAATATCTTTATCATCAATGTATTTAAAAATTATAATACTTTGAGATAATTTTTCGTCGACCTCTGATTCGGATATACCTTTAGTGGACTTTTTGAGCAATGTATCACAGTACTTAGCTAATAATTCGGGACTTCTTGACGGACTTTTACCATCACTCGGTCGATAGTTTATAACTGAACTACATGCTTTATCAAGAGCACCCATAAAATTTTGATCACCTTTATAAACTTCTTGAATAAGAAGCTTATATTTTTTATACACTTCTAGCAGATTCTCCACAAAATGTATATGTACATTATCGCCTTGTAAATTATTCACAGCCTACATTTAAAAGCGGATTAGGTAAAGTTAAGTATATTCCCACTTCAACTTACGACTAATCCCTGTGTTTTAATATGATCTAAAACTGTCTCTACAAGTACACTCATGGCATTTGGAACACTTTTAAGTAGATTATACATATTGGACAGATCTTGCTTACGTTCACCCTGCACCATATTTTTACATTCACTATACAAAAATAACAAATGCTCCGCAACCATATGTGTTTCACACCTTTGAGTTATCTACAATTAATAAATTTCAACATAAGTACTTGAATCACATTCACCATACTTTCGGCAAAGAACTCGGATGTAAAAATTTTCTAGCTCTAAATAATTCCTCATCAATTTTTGCGATAACTTTCTCCATATACAAACTAACGTCTTTACTCTCTAAAAGTCGGGCTGCATCACGTTTAAAATGTTCCCCACTAGAATTTAAAAATGGTTCCTCAAACAATTCCTGATAAAGCTGTAATTGCCCCTTTTTTTTGTAAGTATGAACCTTAAAGCAAGCAATTAAAGTGTGAAAATCTTATAAGATTGCTCACTTCGACAAAACTTAAAATAGTTCCTCTAACAGCGTCAATCGGTAAAGTAGTTATATGATGTAACCTATCTTCATCAATTGCTTCTAGTAATAACTTGACTAATTTATAACCTAATGGAGATATCATGCCGGATCTCCAAATTTCCAATGCTAATTCACCTATTTCCATTTGTTCACCTACAAGAAAAATTTAAAAGCCGCAATTACGTAGTAATCACGTACCACCTGTCGTATCAGAGCCACCATAAATAATTTCAGCGTCAGATAATTTCTGAGTTTTAATGTGCTGCTGGTTTAAGTAGAGATATAGACTATGTAAATATCCGGCTCCCATTGAGTAATCCGTCCAATATTTAAAGTAATTTTTAACAAGGTTTGAGTCACCACCATCTAGTACCTCATTGAGTAATTTCGCTACATGATTTGTTAAGTATAGTTTTGTTTCAGCATATAAACGATCTGCCATAGGTTCTGGATGAGCGACACATAAGGAATAAACATCTCTAAAATTTAAACTAGTGCGTAAAGCAGTAATAAGATAAAAATACTTACGAAAATCTGTCGTTCCATACAGGTCTTGGGACATGGGCTAAAGTAATCACACCATGTATTGTCTCTTGTAATAAATTCCATGTTGCATTAAAATCGACAGTTCGTGGTTTTAAGGACATAATTTAGTAAAAATGATGATTAGCAGAATCTATAAATAGGTATTTTGAAATTGCACTAAATTTAAATGTATGTACCTTTAAGTAGTTTCTTTAGTACGCAATTTTTGGCAACCTTCACAAAATTTTTAAATAAAAGTTCACAACTTATTTAACGTTATCTTAAATATTTTTCGTGTTTTTTTTTTCAGAAATAAATTATAATTCACTTGATTTTTAGTTTTGTGAGTTTATTCACGGGGGGACTTCGACATTTTCTGTAAATTCTGAAAAATGGGATTCCAAATTTATGTCAAAAAATAATTTTTTTATAGTTTCAATTTGTTCTCGTAGGAACTAAAAATTACTTGGTCTAAAAACACTAAAACTTGTCAGCCTTTATATTACAACAGACAGTTTGCTATAATTAATACAGTAATTCAATGGTATTGTAAATCGCAAGCTTTGATTCGATTTCTATTACATAAATATACGTGCAAATCAGTAAATTCTGTCCTTAACAAGATTTTCATCCTATTTCACCACGAAATTCACCCATTACAAATACCGTCAGAGGGGGATACTTTGAACACTTTTTCCGAAAAAGTTGAAATTATTATGAATAAAATTTTCAATAAATTGTGTAACATGGACATCATTGTGACTTTTTTAAGATAGGTACTCATTTTCCACCTAACTTTAATAAAAACATTTTTTTTAATTAAATATAGGTGTTCAAAGTTAAGGATTCTTTGAACACTTTTGCACTTTGAGCACTTTTTCAATGAAATTTGGTCTGTAAGGATACTTTGAACAGTAATAATCATATTTTATTGATTTAAAAAAATTTTAACACATGCTGGGGATCGAACGAGTAGATGTCTGTTCCTCTGAAGCCAGATTTAAAGTGTTCGTTGTTATGAACGTTGCCTTTGTATAATTTTCATGATGCTTTAACAGCAGACGTGGAAACTCGTCTTTCGTAATCGTTTCTGAAACTCTTTTTATTTTGGTTTTGTAGACATCAAGAATATTCCACCAGTGTTTTTTCAAAGGAGCAAAAAAAAAACTACATCCAAGGGCTGCAGCAAATGAGTGCTATTTGCAGGAAGGCAAACAAATATCATATTATTTTCAGCCACAATTTTCAACACGTCATTGCCAAAGTGGCTGCTCAAGTTGTCGCCCATAAAATTTTTTTTCCCTTTTGAATGTCGAGTTTCTTGAATAAAAGTACTTTTAAACCAGTAAGTGAAAGTAAAATGGTCAAACCACCCACTCCTTGTTCTATTGCACCTCGACTTTTGCGACTAGACCATAGATGGTCCGATTTGTAAACAACGTAGGCAGGTAGCATCATACCAGCAGCAGAGTCACAGTACAGGTTGTCCCATTTTCGTATGTTTTACGGGGTATCTCCCTTATTTTTTAGGTTAGAACCTTGCGGTTTTCGCGACACCGTGCTATTTTTTAATGAAACCAAAGATGCACTAATCAAATTTGCCATAGCCATCTTAGTTTGTGTGCTACAGGATGATTTTGGAAAAATTGCATTTTCAGTCATCCCCTGTAACTCTGTTGTTGCCAGACATATTAAAAAAGTAAAAACTGATATTTGTAGATTTTTTTACGTAAAATCCAGTGGCGTACTCAGATTTTCTATAGAGGTCACAGTTTTTGAGATATTGACATAACCTTTTTTTTTATGGCACACCCTATATATTTTTTAAAAATCTTTTTCCCCTTGCCAAGAGTTTTTCCAAAATATAGCATAGTCTATATTTATTTTTATAAATAACGTGACAAAATGATTTTTTTCTATAATTTACATTGATAATAGTGGATAGCCGTGTGTAACCATGGTAACGCAAAAAACAAAATAATTAACGTTCTACCATTACTTAGGTATTTGATTTTTGAAGTTTCTGCTTCTCTCAAATTATTCCTGGTTACATTTTCCCAAATTTAGTGCTGATATTTATTGTTATTCGTTGTTTTTGTTTATTGTTATCGTTCTTGTTCTTGTTGTTGTTGTTTAATTATTTTTTAATATGGCTCGAAACCAAAAATTTGAAAACTTTGAGAAATATGATATGAATAAACGCTTCATATTATCTAATGAAAACGCGGACCAGGACTTAGAACTCTATCTGAACAGGTCAGTTAGTTTTTACCTTAGAATTTGTATTTATTTCATATACCTATTTTGTCATATAGATATCCCGAAAGAAGAAAACCCGGCAGAAGAAAATTTCAAAAATTAAAATTTAATCTTTGCCAACATGGATGTTTTGACAAACCTCGACCCCGAGTTTACAACAAGGAGAACGAGGAATCAGAGATCAACGTTTTGGCAGTTGTTCAATCCACTCCTGAAACCTCGTGCAGGAAAATAGGTCAAGAGTAAAACAACAGTGCAAAAGATTAAAAAAAAACAAATTCAAACCCTACAAGTATAAACTTGTTCATCATCTGCACCCTGGTGATGCTGCACGTAGATTGGAGTTCTGCAATTGGTATATAAATGTGAAAACTCAGGACAATAATTTTGAAAAAAAATAATTTGGTCAGACGAGGCACATTTCACAAGTTCGGGAATTCTTAATAGACACAACTCGCGGTTTTGGAGTCAAGAAAACACCCACGTGATTTTTCGTAGAGAGCGTCAAGGCAGGTTCGGAAAAATAGTTTACAAGATTTATGAAGAAAATCTAAACTCTAATGGGTACTTACAAATTCTACAAGAAAAAACTATGAACATTTTGGAAGATATTCCACTGGCTCAACTGAACGATACATTCTTCCAGCAGGATGGGGCTCCAGCCCACTATGCTAGAATAATACAAAACTGGCTAAATGAACGTTTTCCCAGGAGATGGATTGGAACAAATGGACCAGTTCGATGGCCACCACGATCACCGGATCTCTCGGTTTTGGATTTTTTTTTGTGGGGGTATTTAAAGAATAAAATTTATTCAAGGCAATATGCCAACATGCAACAATTAAAAATTGCAACGGAAAATGCTTTTGCAGAATTACGAAGACAATCATTTATTTTGGAAAATGCTATTAAAAGAATTTATAAACTTTGTGAAACTTATAGGAGACATAATGGTCTGCAATTTGAACAATATTTGTGATTAATTAATTATTTTGTTTTTTATCAATGTAAATTATAGAAGAAAATCAATTTGTCACGTTATTTATAAAAATAAATATAGACTATGCTATATTTTTGAAAAGCTCTTGGCAAGGGGAAAAAAAATTAAAAAAATATATAGGGCGTCCCATAAAAAAAGGGCTGTCAATACCTCAAAAACTGTGACCTCGAAAGAAAATCTGAGTACACCACTGGATTCTACGTAAACAAATCTACAAATATCAGTTTTTATTTTTTTAATATGTCTGACAATAACAGAATTACAGGGGATGACTGAAAATGCAATTTTTCCAAGATCACCCTGTAGCACAAAAACTAAGATGCCTATAGCAAATTTGATTAGTGCATCTTTGGTTTCATTAAAAAGTAGCACGGTGTCGCGAAAATCGCAAGGTTCTAACCTAAAAAATTAGCGAGATACCCCGTAAAACATACGAAAATGGGACAACCTGTACATGACGGAGAATGGTGTTTTAGTGCCATCTTTTACTCTTTCGGGGTATTTACAACCTCGTTTGAAAATGCATCGTTTTCGGCCCGGGTCGTCGGCCAAGTTTGTTTCATCGTAATTAAATTTGTTACTGGGAGGAATATCAAATTCTTCGCCATTTTCATCAAGGTCTGTCAAAGTGATTTTTAAATTTTCAAAGTAAGATGTGAGGACTTCTTTTTCCACATTCGCTCTTCCGTCTTTAATATTTTGGGCCAGTTTTTGGATTAAAGAATCTTTGTGTCTTTTGATGAAAAGCCTGGCCCATTGAATTAACGGGAGATTATTCTGGAATTGACTCACTTTTCGTCCACTTTTATCTAAAATGATTTCTGTCAACATTCGTAAATCCCCACTGAGACACCACTTGCAGGTGATTCACAATTGCAGTTTATTCAAAATCGGTAAGCGCTAATGGTCGGCCAGCTTTTCTTTCAAATTGGTGATTTTTGTTGTGGATCAAGATGCCCATGGGAATTTTATATCGTTTGGAAGCCTCTCCCAAAGACATTATTCTTTGATGGATCATATTTAACACCTCATTCAATTTTTAATCGGTGTAGATTTTGTATGTTCGATTTCCTAATTTTTTTGTAGGCATTTTGGCTGTAAAAAAATTTTAATCAGGTATTTTACGCTTTTTCTGTTGATTTTCTACATTTAATTAACTTTGAACGCATTGAGGTAACTTCGAATGGCTGTTCAAAGTTACACCAACTTTCACTTTTGTAGGTTATATTTTGGTAAAACGTTGATATTTGCACTATTTTAAACTAAACATAGCAAACTTTTATTGCAATATTATCATATACTAACAAATAATCCATTATCATCAATTTTGTAAAGTAACACATGCAATAGTACTTGAATTTAGGTAAAAGTTTACTCGCCATTTTTGGCGGAATTTGAACACTTTTTTCCGACTGTCATTAAATTCAGTGCTACCAATATGATCTCGTAAGATGCATTAAACCAAATCCTTAAAATTCAAGCTGCCAACCTAAATAAAAATCTTTTTTTTTTCATGGAAATAAGGTTGCCTAACCATTTTAAACAAAGCTACAATTTTGTTCAATGTTACCCCCGCTGTTCAAAGTATACCCCTTTTACGGTAGGTAAAGTGAATAAATTACAGAAAACTTAACTTAATAAACAGCTATTTATGTCCCTTGTCTTTCAAAAGTTTCACGTACACCCATTTTTTGTTGTATTAAATCAGGGTTGTAAGTAATCAACTCTGTAAAATTTTGAAAAGTCAAAATTTGAGTCCTGAGGGGCAGGTCATAATTTTTGTTAATTCACCACAGGTTTTGTGTTTCTAAAGTTTATCGGATGGATCTTCTTCTAGTTCTTCAGGAATTACTTCACGTATTAGTGACTTTATATCTCTAGGAAGATTTGAAACTACTAGCCGTTTTCTAAGATGCGGCTTTATGAGTGACATGGCTAAACCTTCTATAAAGTTGTTTCTTTTCCTTGTAGGATTTTTACGATAAGATATAAAATATTTTTCTGTTAGATAAATATACAGAAGACCTACACTACTTTTCGTTTTATTATAACAGACAGTTTCCGCTTTATCTTTTATCAGGATCTATTTCGGCACTGTCATGCAGGGATGATATTATCACAACTGCTTTATTTATTTTCGGAACTATACAGTGTTACACGGATATCAGCAACGAATCCAGAAAGTGCCGATCCTACACCGGTCTGGATTTATTTGCCCCCAACTCTGGTGGAATAATAGATTTGTTTACCGTCACAGTGCCTACATATGTTAGACATATTTTTCTTAGTTACAGTTCAACCAAACAAACAAAAGCCCTGAGAGGGCGTATCTGAGGGAGCTGTTTTTCAACAGGTACATTCCATACAAAAAGTATTAAGGTGGCAAATTTAAATCAAATGTATGGATTGCTTATTCAAAATTCTGTGAACAAATTTATTTATTTTATGTTAGGTACATAAAATGTTATTGAATTAATTACCAAAAACTTTAAGTAATTATTGTTTAAGTACAAATAAGATGGTTTTGAAGTTATAACATTTTTTACAAATAATTTACACAATTTTTAGTTTTGTAAACATTTGTAAAATACTTGAAAAAACATCATTCTGATCACATTTGAATATAAAGTGACTAATAAATTATAATGATTCTTCTGCAGAACTTTCTTCCTCTTTATCTGATTAACTTGTATTTACTTGAAATGACAACCTTTCTACAGTTTCATCATAAGTGTAAATAATATAATAGCATTTAAAACATTCACATAAATAAAGTGTAATGTTATTCACAATAGAAACAAAACACATATGCATAATTAAAATTTAAAATAATGTCCAAGATTTTATGGAAAAATAAGCACATATCGTTTATTATTATTGATTTATAACTTGTAACTAAAAAATTAAAAATGGTTTTCTATGGGCTATTAAATTCATCAGCTTCTTCCTCACTGCTTTCATCTGACGATCCAGTATTTACCACAAAAGATAAAGTTTTAATTGTTTCGTCAAGTAGTTCATCACGTTACCACATTTCTTCGGCTATGTGATTAACATGCCTGCATTGCTTGTCCCAGTCAGATGCATTTATTTCTGCAAAAGCATTTCACACTAAGTTCTGAATATTACTTCCACTTTGAGAAACGTTATTCATTGCCACCTTATGCTTTACTAAACTCCACATAAATTCAATCGGATTGAGTTCACAATGATAAGGAGGCAAATGAAGTACACTGTGTCCATGTTTTTTAAGTAATTCATCAACATAGTAAGTTTTATTATGCTTAAATTGCTTTACTAACTTCAACAGTTCAGCTTTTCGCATGGTGTCTGTTGTCGATACTCCATTATCATTTTGCCGTAAACTTCTTAAATAGCGACAACGCCAGGGAACAATATCAGTGCGCTCCATTAAATACGTTCGTTTATCGAGGCATTTTCTAAATTTGAAACCAATTAGTAACAAAGCCTTTCGTAAGGTTTCACGTCCTCCGGAGTAATTAATCTTATCCTGCATTTTATTGACTAAAATGTTCAACGTTGGTACCTTTTTTTCTACAGTATATACTTCATGAACGGTCCTTTTTAAAATGCCTAAATCTGCTTCATCTAAAGCCATTTTATTAGAACCTCCATTTCTTTTTTTCTTAGAAGGAGACTTAAAAACTGAATTTTCAGCTGTTGCAGCTTCATTTCTAATATAAAGAAATACGTCATTTAGAAATTATGTTTAAGGTTTACAAACCACGTACCTAATTTTTTTTATAAAACTAATCGATTTTTCTGTTGCCGCAGCAGCTAGCTCAGTAGCCTTGTCCAAAGGGAATGTCCACACACCATTAGCTTTTTGTTGATCGAAAAATTCCACAACTGGTTTAATGATGTTCCGGGCTTCGGAATGAACACTCTTCTTCGACTTACTAGCCATTACGAATAAAACCTGAAACATTCGAAATATTGAAAATCAACATGATTTGATATTTTAAAACTTGTCATGCTCATTTAATTTAAGTGCAGCTACGTATTTCAAAATCGTACACTACTCTAAATATTGAAAAATCGATGTAAATCGATATTTAAAAAAGCATGCTTACTGTTTTAAGGTTATGAACTCTATAATCGTTTTATTATTTAAAATTTTATACTAAAAGATACATGTGCACAATGCCGTTTCACTCACAAATCGGTAAAAAGAGCCTTGAAAAAGACTTTTTATAAAGACTAATCGACAATAAATACTCAAGAAACACGAAAATAACCTGCTAATGCAAAATGCGTATGACAAATGTCAATTGTTTGCGTTTGGGAATGTACGGTCGGAGACTTCTTAATGGTATTGGACGAACGTTTTACCGCTATAAATTTTTAAATTTAGTTCACATATTTTCCGGAGTTTTTGTTTGCTTGGTAGAGCTGTATTTGACTAACTCCAATTAAGTATTAAATCATTTGCCCTGCCAGTTATTGCAAAAAAAAGGTAGAAAATGTATCAAAGCACTCATCCCCATTTCCGATAGTAGTAATGAGGCACCTTCCGCCGCCATCTTGGATTTTGACGTCACAAGCCCGCCCACGTGGGGGACCGGTTTTTCCACCCTTATTTTTACCCTCTTACGTGTGAGACCGGATTTTCCACCCCTATTTTGCATATCCACGTGTGAGACCGGATTTTCCACCCTTATTTTTTACACATCCACGTGTGAGACCGTATTTTTCATCCCTATTTTTATATACCCTCGTGTGAGACCGGATTTTCAACCCTAATTATTTTTGCACGCTTACGTATAGGACGTGTTTTTTCACCCCTATTTTTTGTACATCCACGTGTGAGACCATATTTTCAACCCTAATTATTTTTTTATATACCTCGTGTGAGACCGGATTTTCCACCCTTATTTTTACACGGTTACGTGTAGGGCGTGTATTTTCACCCCTATTTTTTGCACATCCACGTGTGAGACCGTATTTTCAATCCTTTTTTATCCCTAATTATTTTTACTCGCTTACATGAAGGACCGTATTACCCTTATTTTTATGATTTCAATTGGGGGTTAAACCTTATGGCTGTATTAAGGACCTTTTGACAACCAGGACTGTTGCTAACGTGAGGGGCTGGTCCTGGTCTTGGCTTAGGGCGGGGACTGGAGCTTAGGGTTGGTCTAAGGATAAGTCTTAGAGTTTGGTCTTGGTGGTGGAGCTAGGGTTGGAGTCAGGCCTTGGTGGTGGAGCTAGGGTTTAGAACTGTATTTAGGGGTGGGGCTGTATGTAGAGCTGAGGATAAGTCTTAGGGTTATTTCTGATGGTGTTAAGGTCCTTTTGGCTGTAACCCTGGAGGCTGCACACGCATACAATAATTACATAATTAATAAGATATTATTATTTAGTCTATTTAAACGAAACTGCTGATGGAGTATCTGTTAGTATCGTTTAGCGGTTCAAGATGGAAGGTCAGTTTAAGCACCCCTTTTCGGCGATAGTTGCAGGTCCGTCGGGGTGTGGGAAATCGTATTTTATCGTTGATTTTCTAAAAAATATCGAAACAGCTTGCGATACAGGTTTTGAAAAATTATCTGGTTTTACAGTGAGTGGCAGCCTTTATTCAAAGATCTCTGTGGAGTTTCAAAAGGGTTTACCTGATATGGATCAGTTTGACGGGGAAAAACCTGTCTTAATAATAATTGACGATCTAATGCGGAAACTAACGGCTCTGTGGTTGATATTTTTACAAAGGGCTGTCATCATCGAAATTTAAGTGTGTTTTTCTTAACGCAGAACATATTTCACCAAGGACGAGGACAGCGAGATATTTCTCTCAACGCACATTACATAATTTTGTTTAAGAACCCACGTGACAGAGCACAGATACAGCATTTAGCAAGACAGATTTCGCCGGACAATCCAAAATTTTTAGAAGCCGCGTACCAAGATGCTACTTCATGCCCACACGGGTATTTATTGTTCGATTTAAAACAGAATACACCGGATGTGCTACGTTATAGAACAAACATATTCGGGCCTCAGGGTATCTGTCAGGTATATATAGCGAAAAAGGATTTAAGTCTCACAGTCATAAAGATTACATCATATACGATGGCTGACGTTTTAATCGAAAACACTGATATCCTACATGCATTAGCCCGATTAAGTAAAAGTCAACGTGACGCTTTATTGAAGTGTTTGGATAGTAAACAGGTAGAGTGTATTTGTGAGTGTGCACATAACATTTTAAAAGGTCGTGTACCTCTGGCAGCTGATCAGAAGCAGCGACTCTCTCAACATAAGCACACTTTAAGACGCCTGGCACAGAGGCGAATCTATAAAAAAGAAGAAACAGTTTCTTGTACAGAAAGGTGGGGCATTTCTACCACTCCTGTTAGGACCATTACTTGGTGGAATTCTGGGTAATCTGTTTCAATGACCATGGACCACATTGTGAAGAAGATGATTATTCTACCGTTGGATTTTATACAGCGCTTACAGGCACCAGATGTTACACAAAACAGCATTTTAACGCAGTTGGGTAACGATATGGATAAAGTTTTAAAAACTAAAATGACCGATCATGACAAATGGCAGCAGTACAACCAAGTTCTTCAAAGGTATCTACACTTTTCCAACCAGTTACGTCAGCCCACCAGTATAACAATTAGCGGTGACGCTGCTGCTGATGATATTAGAGATTTACAGCAACGCAAAGGTCTGACAGACGACGAGATAGTATCAACGCTTCCGCCTTCATATAAGAGAAAAGGCACGAATTTGTTACATATACTGAATACGAACAGCGATGTTTTTTGGGATAAAAGGGGTACTGTCACAATAAAAGGCGAGATCATACCACATTCCAACATTATCGATCTGGTTCACGAGAC
Organism: Vesta saturnalis; assembly: GCA_036346205.1. Lineage (NCBI taxonomy): Eukaryota > Metazoa > Arthropoda > Insecta > Coleoptera > Lampyridae > Vesta > Vesta saturnalis. The sequence goes on from JARFJB010002041.1 coordinate 1,268,155, forward strand.
GTTAAGAAAACGAAAACCACAAACCCGCGCGGTTGGCGTCAGTTTGCGACGTACATTAAAGAGATAAATATACCTCGAGCGTTCATCGGAGATACGCAAAGGTATGATGTTTCTGCATCGCCCAGTGCTGAACGGACCCTCACAACTATAGGTGAGAATTACGATGCTGATAGTGAAACGCGAGAAACACCAAGAAGAATCTCTCAAAGAAGAAGAGGACTTTCGCTAGATTGGGATTCGTGGCGGCCATAACATGGATGCTGTATACTATGATCCCTCTCACCCAGCAGGGTTCGCTGGTATAACACCTTTAACTAATGCTGTAAAGGGTAGATATGGTGATGTAAAAACTGGCTGCAGGCACAGGAAGCTTATACGGTACATAAACCGGTCAGAAAAAGGTTTCCACGAAACAAATATATAGTGAGTAACCTCTACGAATTGTGGCAAGCGGATCTTTGTGATATGCGGACTTTAAGTAAACACAATAGCGGATACAACTACATACTAACGGTAATTGATGTATTTAGCAAGAGGGTATGGGCGCGAGCACTTAAAACGAAGACAGCCTCATCTGTAATTGAAGCATTCGCGGATATTCTTAAGGATTGCGACAATACTCCGGCAAATCTACAGACGGATAAAGGCAAAGAGTTTGTGGCGAGCAGTGTACAAAACTTTTCAAGAAACAAAATATCAATTTCTATGTAACAAATAACCCTGATGTAAAAGCATCTGTAGTTGAAAGATTTAATAAAACATTGAAAACAAAGATGTGGCGTTATTTCACTTACAAAAATTCCTACAGATATATTGATGTACTCGAAAGACTTGTGACTGCCTACAACAATAGTCCTCATTCAAGTATAAAGATGGCCCCGGCAGTAAACGATAAAAACATTTTGGAAGTGTGGAATAACCTGTACGCGAGAGGTTTAGGTCCAGTACGCCATCCTAAATATAAAGTCGGTGAGCATGTCAGAATCGCCAGAACTAAGTACACCTTTGAGAAGGGATATGAAACGAATTGGAGCGAGGAAGTTTTCACAATTAGTGCGGTGATAAAAAGAAGACCACCAGTTTATAGAATAATCGATCTTAATAACGATCCTGTTGAGGGCACCTTTTACGAAGAAGAATTGCAAGTTGTTACGGTTGATAAAGATACGCTATTCAAAGTCGATAAGATTCTAGCGGAGAAGGGTCGTGGGCGAAATAAACAATACCTGGTCAAGTGGCGCGGATACAGTGACAAATTTAATAACTGGGTGTTAGCTTCGCAGCTGAGAGATATATAAAAAATGGAGTTTTATCTTACCTTATTGAGTAATAGCTCTATGACGTATTTTCCAGGTAATATGACGTCAAGTTTTATTACGCAACTGCCAAAACGAATAAGATTAACGGGCTCGTGGGTTGTAGGTATATCGGAAATTCAGTACCCATGTTCTTTTGCCGCTGTAAGTGCAACAGATAATTTAATTTATTATAGAACAGAGCCACCTGACGACGAGAACATGTTAGAAGCGATATTAAAAAAGGCCGCAGAATATTTTCAACTCGACAACGAGAAGATCATTCATATTGAAGATGGCTGGTACGTGATACGATTCGCTTCGGGAAATTACGCCAGCATAGAAGAAATTATCAGCGAGCTAAATGACCATGTACTAATAAGTAAATTGCTAACAATCGAGTATCATAATCTAACTAAACGCGTCACTACGAAATTAAAACTCGGCTCTCGCTATTCGGATTCTCACAACGTCTAGCCTTACAATTGGGTTATCGACCGTATCAGAACATAGCTATGGAAGCGATACCCCCTCACCCCGCTAGCATATGGATAGGCTTACCAACTCAGATGTTTGTTTATTGCGATATCGTTGAACCGCAAGTTGTGGGTGATGTTTTATCTCCGCTTATGCGTATAATAAATATTACTTCAGAAAACTATGCTTATGGGGTCATAAAGATGTGGTTTTCGCCTGCACACTACATACCGGTAATGACGCGTGAATTTGAAAACATCGAGATTAATATAAAACAGATACGGGTGCAGCAATGCCATTTGAGTTTGGAACGTCGTGCCTGAAGCTACACTTTAAGAAAGTACAATAATGGTTTGCCCTTACCAGCAATATTACATGAATCAGGCCGGTAACGGTATCGGCTCTATTTACAGAGGTGTGCCCTATCAACGCGGTCATGGAATAGGGAGCTGGTTAGGCGGTATATTTAGAAGTATAATACCGTTATTTAAGTCTGGCGCTAAGGCTATTGGTAAAGAAGCTCTTAGGACAGGTGCTAATATTCTTGGTGACGTCATAGAGGATCGACCTATTAAGGATTCGTTTCAAGAAAGATTTCACGAGGCAGGTAGAAACCTTAAGCGTAAAGCCGACGAGAAAATCGATAAAATGATGGAGGGTTCGGGTTATAAAGAGTACGTCTGGCTGATAATAATCAGTCTCAACTGAGAGTTGTTGCTAAGAAGAAGCCTGCTTACGACGATATATTTTCAAGATAATGGCTTTTCTACATGCTCAATCGTGTGAATGCGTCAAGTCCGAATTGGATTTGTTCGCTTTACCAGCGACGCAGACAAGTATCGAGAGTGGTGAATGGGTATTTTATAAGCCCTTATCAGCTCTGAGTGATGATGCCCCAATAGAATTTGTAGTCCCCGGAAATGGAAACGATTATATAGATTTAAGCCAGACTATGCTGTACATTACAGCTAAAGTTCTAAAGCATGATGATACAGCACTTACAGACGCTGATGTTGTAGCACCGGTAAACAATTGGATGCATTCGCTTTTCTCGCAGGTGGAGGTTTACTTAAATCAGAAGATGGTGTCACAACCAAACAACACCTACGCCTACCGTTCATATATCGAAACGCTGCTAAATTATGGAAAGGAGGCCAAGAGTTCACATCTAGGATGTACCTTATGGCACAATGATACAGCCGGACAGATGAATGCTCTGGGAAACGCTAATAACGGTTTCGCGAAACGTCAAGCACTTGCGGCTACCGGGAAACAGATAGAGATGATTGGTCACGTGCACTCGGATTTGTTTAATCAAGAAAAGTTTCTCATAAGTGGTGTTGAGTTAAAAAACGAAATTTGTACGATCAAGAGATACCTTTAGTCTAATGGCGGCACACGCTTCAAATTACAAGACGCGAATTATAGACGCTAGTTTATTGGTGAGACGTATGCGGATCAATCCAACTATTCTAATCGCGCACGCTAAAGCTTTAGAAGCAACAGCTGCAAAATATCCTGTTACAAGGACCGACGTAAAAGTGTTAACTATACCTGCAGGCATACAGCGAAAATCATTGGATAATGTTTTCCTGGGTCAGTTACCTAAACGATGCATCGTAGGCTTTGTAGCAAATAAAGCCTTCAACGGTGACTACCCCTCAAATCCGTTCAATTTTCATCACAGCAATATTAACTACATGTCATTATATATTGACGGACAGCAAATTCCTTCGAAGGCCTTACAACCGGACTTTACAGCTAATGGTTTATACGTAAGAGCGTACCACACCTTATTCTCTGGTACGGGTATTCATTTTTTTGAATGAAGGTAACGATATATCGAGAAGTGATTATCCCAACGGCTACTGTTTAATGGCCTTTGACCTAACACCTGACCTGTCTGCAAACGCTAGCACGCACTGGAATTTAGTTAGAAACGGGTCCCTTCGGCTGGAAGTCGGGTTTGAAGAAGCGCTCACCGTAACCGTTAACTGCTTGGTGTATGCAGAATTCGATAATGTGGTCGAGATCGATAAACATCGGAATGTCGTTGTGGATTTTAGCTGTTAAAAGTGGTAACTCTAACCTGCAAGCTTCAGTGTACAGCAGCAGCCGATAGAAGATGGACGCATACTTGGACATGCAAGGGTTTAGTGGTGTTAACAACGAATTCATACCGAAAGAAATTGCCGTGGTTACAGATCAGGGTCGTTTATCGTTGATGCTGATAAAACCACCGCGAGGCTACTTTATATCAGGATCCATGTCACGACAGATCAAATTTATGGAAGATAATTATCATGGCTTGAAATGGTGGTGGGGTCATGTACATTACAACAATTTTCGTGAGGAGTTGATGAGAGTGCTGCGGCCATTTAACAAAATTCACGTTAAGGGTAGTGAAAAACAACAGTTTTTAAGGTTTCTTAACAAACCAATAGTAAACCTGGAGGAGAGTGGTTGCCCGTCGATTAAACAGTTGAAAAAGGAAGCAAAAGCATATAGCTGTTTAAGTCATAACATCACTGATCCTATGTGTGCACTGGAAAACGCATTACTACTACAAGACTGGAACACACCAATTCCAAAGATGTATGCGGTACAAGTGTTGAGATGCTTGAAATCGATCACCAGCCACAAGAAGAATGTGTTTCGGCTTGTATGTGCTTCTAATCAATTACCGAAACACGCACCTCGACCGTGTGCAATTATCGTAAACACAGATCCTGCAAACAAGCCAGGTCAGCATTGGACCGCTATCTACATTGACGAGAATGGTTATGGCGAGTATTTTGATTCCTTTGGACGAGCACCGCAAGGATATCATTTACATTTCCTAGAGAAGAATTCCCGATGTTTCGTATACAATAAAAAAATTCTGCAGGATTATCATTCGGATGTGTGTGGATTTTATGTCTTAGTGTTTCTGTATTTTAGATTAAATAGTTTATCAATGATTGATTTTGTAAATAAGTTTTTCACTACATGTTTAATTGTAAATGATGAGATAATTAAAATATTGTTTAACGACTGTTATCCAACGATTCTATTCTGATAAATAAAAATATATTTAGTACCTTACTTTTTTAATTAAGAATTGCGTAATACCTACTGTTTTTTCGTTTAATTCGGCATGTGTGTTTTTTTTAAATCGTGTTATAAAATTTATAATTTAGTGTTTTTTAAAAGAAATTATTTATATTATATTGGTTTTTTAGACTATTAAATTTAACAAAGTTATATAATTACACGGTAATTAGTAAACGTGAGCAGTAATTTCTTACTACATATTTTAAACATTCCAAATTCTTAATATGGTTTTATAAAAACAATTTGTGTGTCCGTATACGAATATTTTTTTCAAACCGATTTATTTTAAGAGAAAGGTAAATGTATGTTGCTGCAAGTGTAATAAAGACAATGAGATTGTATATTTTACATTCTAATGATGGAAAATCAATAGCTAGTTTTTACACAACTAGAAAGTTTAGTTGACAAATAACACAAAAGCAGTGACCATCACTCAGTGCCTTAAAACGTTACAGATCTGGTATGTGTTGTGTTAATCCTTTTATTTATTTACAGATTTTTAATTACAGTTATAAAACACAAGCATTAAGTTTCTTTAAAATATTAAGGCGTACAACATTTTTTAACGGACGTATGGATATTATTTTCAATGCAGGTAAAACTATGTTTTTAATAATCGTTTAAGAAAAGACAAACTGTTATGTAATTAACTTAATAAAAATGTTTTTTTTTGTTTCATTAGGAATGGCAGTAATTTTTTATAGTTCACTGAGGATTTTTTAATTACGATAATAAAAATAAGTGTTCTATAATTAAATTTTACTGTCATTCAAATTTCCCCACGTATGGTTAATCCTATCTGCTTATCTCACCTCCTTATTAGAAATGTTTCTCGTATAGGTCATCCGATAACATATGACCATTTTTTTAAAATAATAGGAGCGATAATAATATCTTATTAATTATGCAATTATTGTATGCGTGTGCAGCCTCCAGGGTTACAACCAAAAGGACCTTAATTAAGGTTGAAGATAATTACTAGAAATAACTCTAAGACCAAGTCCAAGTCCTGCCCCAGGTCCAACCCTAAATACAGTTCTAAACCATGACCAGCCCTAAGTTCCAGCCCTAGCTCTACATACAGCCCCCACCCCTAAATACAAGCCAAGACCAGAATCAGTCCCTCACGTTAGCAAAAGCCCTAAGTGTCAAAAGGTCCTTAATACAGCCATAAGACTCCCCAAAAGAAATAATAAAAATAAGGGTAATACGGTCCTTCATGTATGCGATATAATTAGGGTTGAAAACACGGTCTCACACGTGGATGTGCAAAAATAGGGGTGAAAATACATGTCCTATACGTAAGCGAGTAAAAATAATTAGGGATAAAAATAGGGATGAAAAATCCGGTCTCACACGTGGATGTGTAAAAATAAGGGTGGAAAATGCGCTCTCACATGAGGGTATATAAAAATAAGGGTGGAAAATCCGGTCTCACACGTGGATGTGTAAAAATAGGGGTGAAAAAACACGTCCTACACGTAAGCGAGTAAAAATAAGGGTTGAAAATCCGGTCTCACACGTGAGCGTGTAAAAATAAGGGTGGAAAAACCGGCCCCCCACGTGGGCGGGCTTGTGACGTCAAAATCCAAGATGGCGGCGGAAGGTGCCTCATTACTACTTCCGATTTAGAGCAAAAGCTGTGGTAAAGTACCCAATTAAATATAATAGTCGAACGTGAACCGAGTGGTTGTTAGAATAATATAATTTTTTTTAATTTTAACTTTTAAAATTGGATAGGTTATCCATTTTTTACCTTCCAACCTACATATGGATATGTAGGTATCGCAGGTTATGCAATCGACTTTTTTCACTATTGCTAAATCGGTATTAGCTCATTTTACAACTTTTGGCCAAGTTTCGCTAAGATCGGCTATATGTCTGGTTGTGTGTGTGGATGTATGTTATAGTATCCACGATAACTCCAGAACGAAACTACCTACGTACTTCAAATTTTATTTTTAAGTTTGATTTCATTTCCGTTAGAGTTGATTGGAATTTGCGTGACATCCAGAGGTGGAGACGAGGGGTTTGTTAGTGGAAGCTTATGGTGTTAATCCAATATTTCCAAAACAGATGCATATTTCAAAGATATAAAAATACCTAGACATAGACCTTAAACATATCGATTAATTATGCTCTATGCAATTTTTTGATATGACGAGTTATTTAGCGGCACAATAATTCCTAAGTTAGAATTTAAGTTGATTATCTGAATAACGATTAATTTTATAAGAAAAAGTGTACACATATATTTTAAAGAAAATTTAATTTTACATAAATTTTCATTATCAAGTTTTATAATGAAAATAAATGAAATAAATGTAAAATTAAATAAGTCAGATTGAAAATGCTGAAGCTGTATTATGGATATTTTAATAGAAGCTTTGGAATTTTTTTTTACGTTAACATGTATTTATGTCAGTGGAACACTGGCACCCTCCCTCCACTTTTTTTTGTGACGTCACCTCTGGGGCACTTTAATTTCCACTGTTTTTATATGCCCACGTGGGGATCGTACTTTTTTCACCTGAGAATAAAAAGATTTGATCTGTTATTAATTAAGCCCCGTTTTTATCAACGGAGATTGCATAATTGTTATTAAAATTATTATTACATTTCTTCTAATCCCATCTACAGTTTGTGACCTAATTTATTTATGCGTTGGGGGTTGCCTTCTAATAAGGGGTCCTAGTCTTGTAAGACGGGAATTTGTTCGCGAGCTTCTTAATCTGTGTTTATTATTATTAAACAGTTACACAACTTCATTATGAATGTAAAGTAGCAATCAACCGTCGACATCGTGTTAATTAATGTGTTTACAAATATTTTAAAATTTTACTACTACAAGAAATACATTAAGGTCTAAATATTAGGTGAAATAATAATCATTTCTACCCTAGTAACTTTTAAATAAATAAATGAGCAGCAATTAAGTAAGCAGGTACCTAATTAGACATTATAAATTAGATATACATCAAGCTATTTTTGTTAATGCGCTATGCGCGAGCCAGTTTTAGTGAATATTTAAAAGACAACAACAACAAACAGGATTATCTTAAAACATAAGCACTATGAAACAGGGTAGAATATACGTATGCGTGCAGATTTTTTTTCGCCGAAAATTTTCTGAAAGAGAGGTTGATCATGCACACCTCTCTCTTGCTACAGAACTTTTAATTAAAACAACTAGACTACTGAGTCGCTCGATTTACCACAGCAGAATGGTTGAAAAACAAGGATTGTACAGTAATTTAATTATCGCATCATTTATAACTAAACATGTAGTGAAAAACTTATTTACAAAATCAAACAAGACTAGATTAATAAATGCATAGTTTTTAGGATATATCGCAGGCTTGAGCGGCAGCAGAGATGGTTCGTCGAGGGGGACGTCGCACTGGAGTGGTACGAGATGAGGGCACGTCGCGCGACGCACCCTCACGCCGTCTAATATTGTACGTGTATGCATTTCAAAATTGCTTTATTCATTGTTACATGTACATATTTAAAACATATTAAAAGCGTCTTTACATCGCACTTTTGCTGAATATTTATGTTCTAGACATAATATTTGCTAAATACATACCAAAATTAACAATGTATTACCACTTCATTTTCACCTTTCATACTTACGAGTACCTCGCCTAGCCTTTTCTTTCTCTCGTCTATGTTTAATACCTTTTATTTAGTTTCCCCTCGTATCGTGCGTACTACTTTCGTCATTTCTGCTAAACTGAATCGCGCGCTCCCAAGCAGGCCTTTTACAGGGTTCCTTGGAACCGCTAACCGTGAAAAATTCTTGTGAACTGATTCTATTTCAGATTTCTAAGAACTGTAATATGCCCCGCGCGTGCGCATTGACCTAACCTAGCCTAAAACCGTGTGTTTATTAATCTAACCTCATATTATAAGCGTGTTCGGTCTAACTTAACGCAAGAAATGAGCGGGAGACGAAAGAGGCGAGGAGAGGGACAGAAAGAGAGAGAAGACCAACGTGTATTATAGAAAATATTCTCTAGTTTAAAAAAACATCATATAGGTAAAATTTCGCGGCGCGAGGCTTTCCGCGATCCCCACTCCAACCCTCTCCAAACATAATCGAGATAGTAAGAGAGGTGTAGGGCGTCGCAACTTGTTCTCGGGTCTTCACCCCCTGTAATCTGAACTTGTTCGGGGGCCATCGTGTATTGTCGTAGTACCCTTGGTGGAAAATATAAATTTGTATTATAATAAGGAGCCTAATGCTAATTTATAAGACAGCTGTAAGGCTCTCGGGGCTATGCCCCTTATCGAAGCCCCATTGGCGGAAAATTTGAATTTGTATTTAAGTCTCTACAGGTTATGGCTGAAAATATGAATTTGTGTTGTAATAAAGGGTTTAATGCTAACTTGTAATACAGATGTAGGACTTAGCAACTTACTCTCAGGCCATCGCCCCTCGACCAAAAATTTGAATTTGTTTGTGGTGCCATTTATGAGGGGAAATTTGAACTTGTATTCCAATAAGAGGCCTAATGCTAACTTGTAAGACAGGTATATGGCTGCGCTACTTAGTTTCGGGCCTTCACACCCCTGCCTTGGCCCCATGTCTGGCTAGAAATAGTATTCTAATAAGGGGGTCCTAATGCTGACTTATAAGAGAAATACAGGAACTTGTGTTAGGTGTGCGCCCTCCTGTCGTTGCCTCCTTTTTGCGAAATTTGAATTTGTGTAGCCATCTAGTTGTGTATGGACTAATGAATATTTTCTGTAATAAAGGTGGCACCACCTAGCGTTATATTTCTAGAGCTAATTAGGGTTTCGTTTGTGGCACTATCTAGTGGTATACTTTTAAACTGTAATAGAGAATGCGGCGCCTAGTGGTATATTTCTAAGACTAATTAGGGTTGTTTGTGGTGCCATCTAGTGGTGTAAAGCCTAATGAATGTTTTCTGTAATAGAGGTCGATCGTGTTCGTCTCTCCATCGTCTCTATCGTCTCTTTCTCAAAACATACAAATCAATTAATCAAATCAAATTAATCAAATCAATTAAGCAGATCAATCCCAAACAAATCACGTTCGATCAAATCAAACAATCAGATCAATCTCAATCAATCAATCAACCAAATCATTCTCAATCAGTCAAATCATAACTTACAGCCTGCGAAAACTAGCTTACAGCTCAAAAATACTGATTGGACTAACTTACACTTTGCTAAAACCAACCAACCACAATTCAAAAATAACAAGCTGATTTAACTTAAACATACAAAATCAGCTCTCAACTCAAAAAATAACAGTATGGTTTATCTTACAGAGTGCAAAAGAAAGCCAATCTCACACTTATTATAGTTACCTATCTAACCGCTCTTTCGCATTAACTACATCATTGTTAGTGCAGTTTCAAACACCGTTAGGAAAAACAAGTTTATTAATAAAGATTGAAGGAAAGCTTAGCGGTTGAAAATATATTGTTCTTATAAACAACAATGCATCATTTATTTAATCACATTCTTTATCGGTTTTTTCTTCTTCTTAAACCGTGATTCGTCGCTATCATCATCATGGTTTTGAGATTCGGCTTTCTCCTCTACCTCATCGCTCTTCTTCGTCTTCTGTAAATCATCACCATCACCTTGGATGTGAGATAGCTGCATATTTAAAATATATAAAAATACCTAGATATAGACATTAATCATATCGATCAATTATGTTCGATGCATATTTTTTATATGACGCACAATTTGGAGGGAAAAAATTCCTAAAGTAGATGTTAAGTGTTAGTTCAAATTTTTTTCATTATCTGAATCACGGTTAATTTTATAAGAAAAAGTATAGACATATTTTTTAAAGAAAATTTAACTTTACATAGCTTTCCTTTATAAAGTTTCTTAATATAACGCAAGGCAAGTCTAACAATTTATTAAATATTCTTACAGTGAACTGCAAGATTATACCCGGCTTGGTACAATCTCCGATTTTAGTGCTAGCTCAATCTCATGAGATGGACCCAATTCTCGATAAAATCGCTGGATTAACTAATCTAAGAAAAAACCGAATGCGCCACTCTCTTTGAAAATATTCTTTGGATACCTATTCTGGTAAAGAGAGAAATCCAGAGTCGGCCTTAGGTTCCTACTCCTAACAAAAAAGAAAGAAAGCTTAGGTAACACCACGGAACACTCGCCCAATCACAAACTAGTCTCTACACCAACATAACTATTTATTAACTCCCAAAGAAAAAGTTCATCAATACCATATTTTTTTTAAACAAGCAATTTAAGCGGTTAAGCATGTTAAAGAACACTATTTCTAGATTAACCTTTGGAACAATACTTAAACTTAATAACAAAGAAAAAAAATTAATAGCACTCTCGTCTTTTAACGAACACCCTGTATATATATATATATATATATATATATATATATATATATATATATATATAGTATCGTAAATTCGTTTGTGCTAAAACCTATATAAATGTTACAAGTAAAATAAAATATCGATACCAACAAAGCGTTTGTTAAAATTTATCAATAAAATTATTAAGTTATTTATCAATTAAAGCGAGTTATCATAGCTGCGGGCAATCCGCATCAAGGGAAAAATTTAATGAACTGACTTTAGATATCAAACAGATCGTTTTAGATAACCTTTTTCTAGCGATTGCAAAAAAAAAGATCTTACACAAATCGTACTATCGGTTCTTTTCTTTTCTTACATTATACGCCATAGCGTAATAACCCTCCTTAACAATTGCAGCAACATGTAATTAATAAAGCATTGAATATCAAAAAGCTTGTAAAAGTTAATTTTAGCGGCGGTGTAAAGTACAAAAAAAAAGTTATTAGTATCACTCATCTGCGTTAAATGGTGATAAATCCTCGTGGCATAAACGCACCAGGTGTGTCGCAAAAGATTAGAGTTGAAAATTATGTCTTAGCGGCCACTGTTCTTGTTGTCGCAGATGTAAAAACAATGATACGGCGTAGGAACTTTAATTTATTTAATTATTTAATGAATCCACTGTAGTCACCCAGAAACCAAAAATAAGGGTGCAGATGCAGCCCCTAATACAAAGGCCAATAAGAGGAGAAACCAAATAAACGAACCCTACAAGGATTAGAATATTGTAAGTGATATTAATGAAAAAGAATATTATACATACGGATTCGGCGATTTACCAAGCAATCCCTTTAAAAGGAAAAAAAGTGACGGACGGTTATGCAATTATGTAGTCATCCATGTCACTTTTATTTGTTAATTATTGTTTGATCCGGTAGTTTTCGTTATTACAAATATTACGATAATAAACTGGTATAATTGCACGAATAACCAAAGAATTGTTCGGCATGTATTAAATTCGAATAGCAAGTGCCCGCAATAAGAAACACGTATCGTATATTAAACATAATGCATTGTTTGGATGCGGTTGAAATTTAAATTAAGGCTGTGTTTACACTGTGAAGAAATAAAAATGTAACAATATTTTGTTTTAAGTTAACATGTTTTTATGTCTATTAATCTGACAAAGTGTTAAACGTCATTCTGATGTAGATTATTGTTTTTGTTTTTACAATATTGCTTGTTCTCATTATGAACGTTACATAGTTACCCTAAAAAAAGTATAATTAAAATTGTTTCCTTTCTTGTAATTTTGTAAGTTAGCATCTAGATGTCTTATTAACCTCTGTCTGACATGAAGTTATAAACGTCTGTTTGACAGTGATTATTGTTTTTGTTTTTACAATGTTGCTTATTTTCGTAACAAACTTATTATAAAAGAGGTTGCATGATTATCCAAAAAAAATCTTATTAAGATTATTTCATTTGTTTTAATTTCCATTTTGTAGATTGGAAGGTCGTGTGGTGTTCCACACAGATATTTTTTGACGGTAACACTTAATTATGTCTATTAAACTCTATCTGTCATGAAGTTTTAAACGTCTGTTTGACGTAGATTATTGTTTTTGCGTTTACAATGTTGACTATTTTCGTAATAAAAGAGTTTGCATAATTATCCGAAAAAAATGTTATTAAGATTATTTCGTTTCTTTTAATTTCCATTTTGTAGGTTGGAAGGTCGTGTGGTGTTCCACACGAGATATTTTAAATTAGCGTCCCTATTAACGTTCATCTGACATGAAGTTTTAAACGTCTAGATTACAGATTATTGTGTTTTTTTACAATGTTGCATATTATTACGTATTTGTCCTGAAAAATTGTTATTAAAATTGTTTCATGTCTTTTAATTTCTACTTTGTAAGTTGGAACACCAAATATTTTAGTAGCAATAGGTTTAGTTGCTAAAAATGATTTTCCTACCTACGTATATTAATTACCTTCTCTCTAATGAGCACTTTCAAACCTTCAGGATATTAACGTAATTTCAACATAATTAAAATTAAATTAATTATATAGGCACATTATTCATTCTGTTTTCATCATGCCAACGTAATGGCTGCATCAATATTAATAATTAAAAAAATTAAAACACATGTTATGTTTTATTAGTATTATTACCATAACACAAAAAAATTATTTTAACGGAAATAACTGATCAAATGGAACTCTACTATAAATAACATTTGCTAAACCTTTAAAAATAATACCAAAAGCTTCTTCGTATCCTGATTTAACATCATTGTATACTTCATTCCATTGATTATTGAGCAAATTATTAATTTCGTCACCCAATACTCTATTTCCGTCAAATAAATTATCAAAATAGAAATGGGCTTTCTGAGGACTTATTCCAGTACGAAATTCCAAAATTTTTGAATATTTCATATTCTTCTTCAGATAATGTTCTGCTACTACAGTTGCAGTCAAAGTCACGTTATCTAAATTAAGAAATAATGAATAACATTGTTTTTAACTAAACTTACATTACAAAGATTTAATGTGCATTTTCCATTGCCATAAACTGGTAATAATAATATTCTTCCTTTGTTATTGTAATCAGCTTCTAAACGGATCTCATTCGTTAGTCCTCTTAAGAAAATTATATGCCCATTTTCTTTTTCTTCAAGTCTATAAAAAAATTGTGTGGTTAAACAAAATTATGAATAATAAACTTACGTAAGATTATCAAATTTATAACCAGTAACACCATACACTTTAACATTGGTGTAATTCTGCACAACATGCACAGTTCCAGTTCCTTGACGAATTATCATGCTGGGAACTTCGATTGGTTCAAGTTTTGGAAAATTAAATTCTGGCAAACCTTTAGTGATCGTTAAATATTAACAATTGTAATTTTTAAACGGAATATTTCTATATTTACCATCTTTTAACAATGGTAGGGCCTCTTCAATAGCCGATCTTAAGCATTCTTCTCTGTCCTTAGCAGTATATACACAACGTTTAAATTGGCTTGCTAAAATGGTTTATACATTTCATTTCTTTCGAGAAAAAAAATACTTACGTAATTGAAGCGCTGTTGCACACGTTAACACAAAAAGGATCAAATACTTCTCCATTATTAATATTTAGTAAGTACACTTTCGGTTTTATATAGTGCGCCAGCATAAAATTAGTGATTAAAGTCAATGGTTTGTTTTATATGTTTCAAAAGTTATAAAAAATTACTTTCAGAAATCGATGTATTGAAGGTTAAATAAAAATCCTGCTAAAGTTTGTAAAGGAAAGTGAAGGTGGAAATTGATATAATTAACGATATCATCGAATTACTTTTTAGGTTCACTTACTTCCTTACTGGTGGTACAATATATAACAATTAAAACCACTTCAGGGTTTTGAGTTGTAAAATATTTGTTTTGTACTTTTATATTAATTCATTATACCTAATGATTATAAAACAGGCACTCAAATTCTTCACAGTTTCGATCTAAAATTTAAAAATTTAATTAAAATTATATTGACATTATTATTTTATGGTTCTATTATCCTATTATTAATTAGGTTAATCAATATTCAGTTTTGCTTTCTTTGCAGTTACTTTACTCTACAATACTGTAAATCCCCTTTCTATAACAATACACAAACATAACCATTGTCATAAGAATTTGTTTTGTTATCTGTAATAGTAAAAATAAATAACTAAACTAAATCCGTAAAAAAATAAAAATAAATAAATATTAAATTAAATAAACAAATAACTAACCTTAATTCGGAAATCTAAATTAAAAATAATGAAAATTATGTAAGTAAAAAAAAAGAAATGTATACATATAATATATATATATATATTGAGATGGCTATAAATGGTTTAAATAATTTTAATCTTTAAATCAATCTTTGGGGATAGAGTTCTATTATTTGGATTATCGTTGGTAAATTAAATTATAACTATATTTAACTTTTAGTATTATTATAAAATTTAAATCTTTTTCGTGAAATCAAAAGAAATTTCATTTCACACATGGAAATATTCATGTTAATAATTAAATTGTAATTTGTAATTAATAGTTTCAATGTGAAACAGACTTCGTTAGAATTTGCACAAATTACGCATGCGTTGCGTCCTTGCTAACTTAAATAAATGCAGCCTGTCAAAAATTTCACCAAAGGATCTAAAATTAGTGAGCACAATTTTGATTTTCTTCCAAGTAAAATTATTATTTTTATAATTACACCTGTTCATTGACTTTTCAGATATTGATACATGTTGTCACACAAACATTTGTACACAATCAAACAAAAAACATAAATACAGAACATCAAAAGAATAATCAATGCAATAGTTGGGTTATGATACAAAAATTTAATTCACATGTGTTGTTGCAATTTCCAAAGAATGGTCACATTAGGCTTGCTCCATATTAACATTGGGCGTAGACTTCTTTCCATGTATCGATGATACTGCCTTGCTGTTCAAAATAGTGCTGCTTAATTTCCATAACTTCATCCTAATCCATTAACTTGTGATAAATCTTCCTCGTGGTAAATACGATGAACTTATGTAATATGCTCATATACTTTCAGACAAGCACTTTTATTTTATTTGTATATTTAAATGTTGATTTATATATTTAATACTTTTCGGATTTAACTTGTATTTTATTCTTATATAAAATTTTATATTTACTTGCACTTTTATTTTAGATGCCGATATGAAGTTAAATTTATTTTATAACCTCCATCACTTTAAAAAAAATGTATATCACCCGATGTTTAAACACGATTTCGAAATGAAACAAATACAATATTATCGACAATTATAATCGGTAACCTTAGCTTTAAATTTAGTTATTGGTTAAAACAATTGTTTCTGAAATCTCAACTCTACGTTGATTGCGGTTCAAATCCGATACTGTTAACGAAAATTTTAACTTACATGTTAACAAAAGCACTACTAGCACTATGACTTGTTAGTCACAACAAATTTAAAAAGCAAGAGAGCGAGAAATCGGGAGCAATTCCTTTTATACTTTTCTCATGGATACCAAATTTTCAATTTTTTTTCTACATTACATACAAAAGATCCTAGCATCTGATTGGCCTAAACAAAAATATTAAATTGACTAAAACATAAATTATGCCATAACTTTTTAAAATCGATTCGGATTTGCTTTTTAAATACACTTTCGAAATCAGGGCAACTTTCTGCATAAAAAGACACCTCACATGCCATACTTCGCTTCAAAAATTTACATTTTGACAAACTAATACCTAAATTTACTAATATCTAACAAATTTTATATTTTACAACTAAACTAATTACATAATCAACTTCCACATAAAAAACTGTATAAGAATACGCCTATTTCAACCCGTTTTACCTAGTTTTAACAAAATTTCTACTTTCATACCTTAATTTTAGGTAGTTAACCCAACTTTTCTAATTCTATGTTTAGATTACATATTTACTGTTAATTTCTTTGTGAAAATGAGGTAAACCTACTATTATATGCTTTTATAATTTATTTTGAACTTATCTTATCCTAACTTAACCTAACTTTATATAATTTACTTTTAACTTGCGTTTTAAACGTCTATATCACTTGAAATGTTTATCTAATATGTTCTTATATATGTCTCTAACACAATCACTGTTTATTTGTACTCCATATTTCATAATTTTGTCTTTTCACACTTCCATATTGTTAACGTATTTAGTAAATTTTTGTATACAAATTGCATTTATATTGTAAATATCACATTGCACAAATGTTGTTCATGTTCTAAGCTATGTTTCTAAGTCACTACCACTTCTTGTGCACTTTTCAAACACTATGTTTGTGATTTACCAAAATACTGTCTTCGTACCATAACCCTTTTTTATAGTTCGCAAAGTTTATGCATTGTACCTATTACTATACATGTTCTACGCATTAGAATTATCGTACTACATGTAATCGATATCTGTCACATGTTTAAATTGCTTAAATAAATTAATTTAAATGTGAATTACTTATATATCTTAAACGAAACTAGACGTACACAATAATACGAATCGTGTTGACCTTTCTAAAATGCTACTGGTATAGCTCATTGCTTTTATGAATATACAACCTTGTGCATATCCCACAAAGCCTGTTTTGTTGCATCAAAACCATATTTTTATACTCGTATACTATTTTTTTCTCATAACGAACTGTATACTGCTTCAATTTTATTTAAACTTGCATACTATATAGAATTTAAGCTCGATAAACTCTAGCCCCTTTATTATTCCTATTTCTAACTATCGCAATATATATATATATATATATATATATATATATATATATATATGTCTGTGTGTGTGTGCGTGGGTGCGCGTGCGCGTGAGTGTGAGTGTGAGTGGGTGTGGGTGTGGGCGTGAGAGTGGGCGTGGACGTAAACGTGGACGTGGGCGCGGGCGTGCGCGTGCGTGTGTGTATAATATATATTTATACAGTAAGTATACACTCTATATTATTTATATATTTATTGACTCTGTCTATATCTCTGATTCTTACTTCTTTACGTGTCGGGGCAGTAGACAAATAACTGTCCGATAGTAGGACGATACCGTTAGTAGGGAATGCCACATCGTCAGCGGCACGATTTCACTAGTAACCGGTCTGCTCCGTGTGGTATTGCTCAAGAGAACAATACAATTGTCTCAGATCCAACTGGGTACATGGGGAGGTCAAAGTCGAAACAGGCAGCACCAGTTGCTGACGACTGTGCAAGGAATGAGTGGCGAGTCGGTACGTGGAATGTTAGAGGTTTGCGTGGTAAAGAATTTGAAACTGCGAATGGAATGTATGGAAGGCAGCTTGATATTCTGTGTATCGGAGACAAAGCGCAGAGGAAAGGATACTATGAAAATGGAGGATGGCAGCCTAGCACTATAGTGAGGAGTTGAGACTGAAGTGGATTGCGCAAAAGGATTTGGGGCGATCGTAAGTGAAGGAGCAAAAATATGTGTTAAACAGTACGAATTGGTATCCCCCCGGTTAATGTGGGTTAGAATGAAAGTGGAGTTTCTAAGAATTTTTCTTATTGCATGTTATGCGCCGGTGAATAGAGAAAGAGGCCAAAAGTGTGAGAACTTCTGAGCAAAAGCGATTGTATGAGGTGTACATATCAAGAAACAAAGAACCGAAGGAAGAAGTGAGAACAAGTAAAGAGAAAGTGATGGCTGTGGAAGGAGAGAAAATGCAGAATGATTTTGAGGGAAACAAAGGACTCTTCTGGAAATGGGTCAAAAATACAAAACGTGGCCCAAAACAGAACGCTGCAGGTTTGACGAATGCGAGCAACGAAATAGTATGGAACAATACTGAAGTGAGGAATGCTGGCAAGAATATTTCAGAAAGCTGTACAATAGTGAGAAAAAGTAAGACTGAAGGATTAAATGATGAGAATGTAGAAGGAATGGTGACGGAAACTGGGAAGGATATTGGGATGAATGAGTAAGAGACAACGGTAGGAAGATTGAACAACGGTAAAGGTTCAGGTGTAGATGAAATCACTGTTGAAATGCTAAAGTCTGGAGGTGCAAAGCTTCTACGAAGATTGCGTGAATTATTCTATGTATGCCGTAAGTATGGAAAAGTGCCGAGGAATTGGAAGAGTGCGGTCATTGTACCACTGTATAAGTGTAAAGGGAACAAGAGTGATTGCAAGAACTGCAGAGGAATAAGTTCGCTCAGTGTATTTGGAAAATACTGATTGACAGAGTACAAGAAACTACACATACCAAAATTTGAGATGTGCAGGGTGGTTTCATGCCAGGGAGAGGGTGTGTTGATCAGATAGTTGCTCTTCAGCAGGTAATCGAAAAATGTTTAAGTGTGAAAAGGAAGTTGTATTGTGCGTTTGCAGATCTAGAGAAAGCATACGATAGAGTAAAAAGGGAGAAGCTGTGAGAAGTATTAAATGAATATGGCGTAAATAAAGGTATAATAAACGGAATAAGGACAGTATACAACGGTAGTCGGGCATGTGTTAGGGTGAGAGGAGTTTTGAGTGTGAATACTTTGATATTGAGCAGGGAGTGCGACAAGGCTGTATGATGTCACCGTGGTTGTTCAATGTCTACATGGATAAATGTGTTAGG